>CAUYSK010025386.1:0-54931 GCA_963575035.1 Avahi laniger | reverse complement strand
GGGGTCTCGCTCTTGCTCAGGCTGGTTTCGAACTCCTGAGCTCAAACAATCTGCCCACCTTGGCCTCCCAGAGTGCTAGGATTACAGGTGTGAGCCACCGCGCCCGGCCGATGTTGAGCATTTTTTTCTTGTGCTTATTGGCCATTTGTCTGTCTCCCTTGAAATGACAGTTTTGATACTTTGCCCATTTTTAATTGGATTATTTATTGAGTCGTAAGAGTTTTCTATATGTATTTTAGATATAAGTCCCTTATCAGATACATGATTTGTGGCTGGGCATGGTGGCTCACGGTTGTAATCCTAGCACTTTGGGAGGCCAAGATGGGAGGATTGCTTGAAGCCAGGAGTTCGAGACCAATCTTGGCAACATGGCAAGACCCTGTCTCCTCAGAAAATAGAAAAATTAGCCGGGTGTGGTTGTGTGTGCCTGTGGTCTACTTGGGAAGCTGAGACAGGAGGACTGCTTAAATCTAGGAGTTCCAGCTGCAGTGAGCTATGGTCCTGTCATTGCACTCTAGCCTGGGTGACAGAGGAAGACCCTGTCTCAAAACAAAAGGATATATGATTTGTAGATACTTATTTCCATTCTGTGGATTGTTCACCTTCTTGATGACGTTCTTTCAGGCACAAAGGTTTTAACTGTGGCAAAGTCCAGTTTATCTGTTTTTCCTTTTGTTGCTCGTGTTCTTGGTGTTATATCTAAGAATCCTTTGCCAAACTCAATGTTACAAATATTTACTCCTATGCTTTCTTCTACAAGTTTTATAGATTTAGCTCTTATATTTAGGTCTTTGATCCATTTTGAGTTAATTTTTGTATGTGGGATAAGGTAAAGGTTTGAATTCATTCTTTTGTATGTAACAGTTTTAGTCAAGACCTGCGGTATTTGAGACTTTAAAAGCCAGCAGGTTTACTTTAAGGAAAAAAATGCATAGCATTTCCGGGTAAGACTGCCTTGGAGTGGTGGCTGAAGTGAAGGTGAAGACTGTGACCTCACTGCCAAAGTCTTCAAGTGAATGATAGAGTGGGTCTAGGGCCTAAGGGGACAGAGGTTTAAAATGAGGCTGAGGGAGTTAGATCTGGAAGAGAGACTGAGAATGAGGAAGACACCAACTCTAACTCTTACTCTGAAATATTTGGGGAGTAGAAGAATGAGCTAAAATTTCTGCATGAGAATTCTTTAAGGGGAGCAGTTCCTTTAGGGGAGAGCTAGTAAGAGTTGGAAACAGTTCACTGAAGTGGTAAGTGATGTAGGGGGACTTTGTCTCCTCTGGAAAAAGGTTTTGATGATATCCCTTAGCCAAAGCAGTGTGACCCTAGGGTAGCACCTTGGCTTCAGTTAAACCAAGCTTTGACTCTGATTTGGAGTCTTCTCAGCACTACGCTATTTGTATCTTTCTGTTCTGCCCTGGAAACAAAATTAGTTTCTCCCTTGGAATAAAAAAGTTGCCTCATTTGACATTCTAGCACAGACTAGATGGGGTGGAGCATAAAACAAAGTTCCCTTCTTAATCATGCTGGTACTATTTTAAGATGTTTGAATTTAGTCAGTATGTGTGGCAGGGGGAGTAATGAATTAAAGTCACACACACACCAAGTAAGTTCTTATAATTTCTGCTTCAAAATCTTTAGGGAACATTAGGATCGAGGAAAGAATGGGATGATTACCACCCACCCATCCTCATCTCCAGAGGAGGGAAAACTTAATGTAATTGAGGAAAATGGGAAGAATCAAGGGTAGTTGGTTGTTAAAAAGCTGTAGGTAGAGGCTTGGTTCTCAGAGTGTGGGTGTAGTCAAGCAGTCTCCCTCAGTTCTCTGTTACCTTTCTGAGAATCTTAACCTAAAACACTTTGAGGCCAAAATACAGTTGACCCTGAACCATTCAGATCTTATCTCCACAGCTGACAGGGAAACTTTTTTCAGGGTGAAGAAGAGGAATACAGTGAAGAGGAAAACTCCAAAGTGGAGCTGAAATCAGAAGCTAATGATGCGGTTAATTCTTCAGCAAAAGAAGAGAAGGGAGAAGAAAAACCTGATAGCAAAGGCACTGTGACTGGAGAGAGGCAAAGTGGGGATGGACAGGTCGGTACACACCACAGTCCTCCGTGCTGGGGACTGGAATAGGGGTTCACAGCCTTGGAGGAGTAAGGAGCCCTTTATCTGTCCTCCAGGAGAGCACAGAGCCTGTGGAGAACAAAGTGGGTAAAAAGGGGCCTAAGCATTTGGACGATGACGAGGATCGGAAGAATCCAGCGTACATACCCCGGAAAGGGCTCTTCTTTGAGCATGATCTTCGAGGGCAAACTCAGGATGAGGAAGTCAGGTAACAGCCAATTGCTGCTGCTGCTGTCCAGCATATATTTAGTGCTGCTTACTGGATGCCAGGCACTTTGCTAAGTGTTTTACCTGTATTATCTCATTGCTCACAACATTTTAGGGTAAATGTTATGATTATCTTTCTTGGACAAATGAGGAAAGCGAGGCTTAGAATATTTGATAACTCTTGGTGGGCAGCTGGGATCCAGACCCAGGGCAGTCTGTCTCCAGAACCCATCTTCTCTTAATCATTACACTTTTGCCTGCCTTCATCTGAGGCTCAAGCCCTCTGAGATATGAATTACTTGCATAGGCTGCCCTTTAGGAGAGAGTTGTTTCAGAGGTACTCTATGACTTAAAGTCTTTTCTCATTTCAATTTTTGTTGTATTTGAGCCCAGCAGGCCCTGCTGTGATTCACTCTTGCTTTTGGGGGAACCTGTTTTGTATGATCTGGAAAGAAGGGGAGATTACGTGAAGTTCCTGCTGTCTCCCTGCCTGACCCTATTTGTTTCATGAACATCTCTACCTGGCAGATTCTGCTGACCTAAGACACTTTTCCTTGGTTTTGTGCAGACCCAAAGGGCGTCAACGAAAACTATGGAAGGATGAGGGCCGCTGGGAACATGACAAGTTTCGGGAAGATGAGCAGGCCCCAAAGTCCCGACAGGAACTCATTGCTCTTTATGGCTATGACATCCGCTCAGCTCACAATCCTGACGACATCAGACCCCGAAGAATCCGGAAACCCCGGTGAGGAAATTTTGGAGCCCAGACTTTTTTTTTTTTAAGGCCTGGACTATTGATATTTTTAGAAAGAACTCCCTTCCTAGCCAGTAAGTGAATGGGTGAGGTCTGGGAAGTCTCTCTGACTGTCAGTTTACATCTCTAGTGGTCTCTTATGTTATTTTTTCTTAACGGTTTCTGCATTCCATTTCTTAGATTTGGGAGTCCTCCACAAAGAGATCCAAACTGGAATGGCGAGCGGCTAAACAAGTCCCATCGCCATCAGGGTACTGGGGGCACCCTACCACCAAGGACATTTATTAACAGGAATGCTGCAGGTACTGGCCGCATGTCTGCACCCAGGAATTACTCTCGATCTGGGGGCTTCAAGGAAGGTCGTGCTGGTTTTAGGCCTATGGAGGCTGGTGGGCAGTATGGTGGCCGGTCTGGTGAAACTATTAAGCATGAAACCAGTTACCGGTCACGGCGCCTGGAACAGACTGCTATGAGAGACCCATCTCCAGAAGCAGATGCTCCAGTGCTTGGCAGTCCTGAGAAGGAAGAGGCAGTCTCAGAGACACCTGCTGCTGCTCCTGACATTGCACCACCAGCCCCTGACAGGCCCATTGAGAAGAAATCCTATTCCCGGGCAAGAAGAACCCGAACCAAAGTTGGAGATGCAGTCAAGGTTGCAGAGGAGATGCCCCCTCTACCTGAAGGGCTGATTCCGGCACCTCAAGTCCCAGAAACCACCCCTCCTCCACCTACTAAGACTGGGAACTGGGAGGCTCCAGTGGATTCTACTACAGGTGGACTGGAGCAAGACATGGCGCAATTAAATATAGCAGAACAGAATTGGAGTCCAGGGCAGCCTTCTTTCCTGCAACCACGAGAGCTTCGAGGTAGGAATCTTAGGGTTGGTGGCTAGCTTTTCCCCCTTTGCATCATCAGGTTTAGGGGAATGGGACTTAAGGCTCTTAGGAATGTGGTATCTGACAAATACCTACCTTTTCATTAACTGAGAGAAAAAGATGGATTCATAGGTACATTCATCCAGTCCTCAAAGCAGTTTTATCTGTTACCCAAGACTGTCCCACTCTTTTGTCTGTTAACTAATCCATTGCCTATTAACTAATCAGTCATCATCATTGAGCTCCTGAGTACAGAATCCTTTTCTACTCTATAGAAAAAGTGAAAGAAGTCAATGCTCTTATTATTTAAGCTAATGCTTAAATATTTGAAGGCAGAACCTTATTCATTTGAATTTAGATCTAATCTCTTTGAAAGGAAAGCCTCTAATTTCCTTAATCTTCCAGTGACAAACTGCCCAATAGAACTTTCTGTAATGATGGTGCTTTTTTGTTTTGTTTGTAGAGATGGGGATCTCACTATCTTGCCCTGGCTGGTCTTGAACTCCTTTGCCCAACCTCAGTCCTGAGCAGCTAGGATTACAGACATGCACCACTGCACTTGACTGATGGTGCTTTCAATACTTGAAATATTGCCGGAGTTAGGGATTGAGCTTTTAATTTTAATTAATTGAAATTTAAATAGCCACATGCGGCTAGTGGGTATCATATTGGATAGTATAGTTTTGAAGAGCAGGATCTACCTATCATACTTTTTGCTCATTTTCCTTTATCTTCCTCCAGCCAAATAGATTGAGGGATCTTTCCTTAGTTTCCGAAATATAACTTACAGATTAGAAATCATCTTAACAGCGTTTCAGCATCCTTCTTTGGTGTGGGTGATATTTGAACACCAAATGAATGTAACATAAACTGGACCTGGAATGGATCTCTGGATAGAGGAGTATACCCTCCTGCTGATTTTACCACTGGAAGACAGTCTCTAGAACATTCCTTTTTGTCCTGAGTCATTTTTAGCCAGAGCAGAATCTCTTCTCAAATTTCCATCCCAGACCTCTGTGACTAGGATATAATCAAGTAGTTTTACAGAACATCCCTCCCCTGTGTGACTGTTGCTCAGAAACTCTTGGGCTGAGATTTTTTCAATATGTTTGATAACATAATGTGCTAATTATAATCTCCCAGGGTATTCTGTGCAGGGAAGAATTTGCTAGGGAAAATTTGAACTTGAGTTTCTTCACTGAAGTCATTTTTTTCATGTTCAAGGACTTTATTACTGTATTAAGATAGCAGTGGGGGCAAATTTTCAAATCATGGTATTGACAGGAAGCAGAGATAATTTAAAAGGAATTTTGTTTGTTTAAAAGAAGAAAGACGTTCCCCCTTTTGACTCTTCAACCTGTTATTTTGTTGGTGGCATCTGAGTCCCACTCACATATGTCTGCTCTGCAGCAGTGACTTTTTTGGTATATTACAGGTATGCCTAACCATATACACATGGGAGCAGGACCACCACCTCAGTTTAACCGGATGGAAGAAATGGTATAAAATGGGAAAGGGAGTAGATTGGGGGGGCTACAAATTATAGCTTGTTCATTGTTTAAACGAAGATAAGATCTTGAAGTTAGTTTTCCCATTGCTTCCCCAAATTTCTTTTAATTTGGGATCAGAAATAGAGAGTAGAAGGTTTAGGTTCAAGTCTTGGTGTTTTTCATTGATATTTCAGTTCACTTTCCAAATACTTATTAAACACCTGCCATGTACCAAGTGTTTTACAGCACTTAAAGAAGGGTAGGACTTGATATGCCAGTCAGCCCTCTGGAAGTCTTATTCAGGCTTCTCTCTCTGTCTCAGGGTGTCCAAGGTGGTCGAGCCAAACGCTATTCATCTCAGCGGCAAAGACCTGTGCCAGAGCCCCCTGCCCCTCCTGTGCATATCAGTATCATGGAAGGACATTACTATGATCCACGTGAGTTGTTTATTATTGTTGGGGTACCTTTCTTGGCAGAGTGAAGTGAACTAAGAGACCAACCTCCTGCCTCCTGAATTTCCCTTCTGATTTTTCACAGTGGTTATCAGACATTGTCTGGTTGCTGTTCTCTTCACGTGGAAAACTAAGAACATCTTTTAAAGGGTTTGGGGGACAAGGAGACTTGTCTGTGTGATATGAAGAGTGAGGGTTTATGAGAGTCCCAATGTGATATCTTACAGTGCAGTTCCAGGGACCAATCTATACCCATGGTGACAGCCCTGCCCCACTGCCTCCACAGGGCATGATTGTGCAGCCAGAAATGCACCTTCCCCACCCAGGTAAGCTTTGTGCCTCTACTTGTATGCTTCCAGTACATGAGGATGTATGTTTGGGGCTCCACAGACCCCATCTTCCTGAGCTCTGTGCTGCTAGCCTATGAGGCTGGCCATCGTGGCTGCTTGGACAGCAAGACTCCTCTTGTGTCCATCCTGGGGCTTCCATCCTGAGCCTGTTTGTGCTGAGCAGTCCAGCCAGGCCATCCCATGGAAATGGTATTATCTTCTTTTTAATTTTTGTTTTCCTCTCCTTGTCCAGGTTTACATCCCCACCAGACACCAGCGCCTCTGCCCAATCCAGGCCTCTATCCCCCACCAGTGTCCATGAATCCAGGACAGCCACCACCTCAGCAGTTGCTTGCTCCTACTTACTTTTCTGCTCCAGGCGTCATGAACTTTGGTAGTCCCAGTTACCCTTATGCTCCAGGGGCACTGCCTCCCCCTCCACCTCCTCATCTATATCCTAATGCACAGGTGAGATGGCTAATGAGCATATTTTTCTAGGTACACCTCCTTTAATTCAGACAGGAATGTGGTATACTAAAGGAATTCGAGAGAACATTTCAATGCCACTGATATATATATGGCACCAGGACGCCTCTTGGTGGTCAGGAGCTGGAAATGCAGCTTATATAATGCCTATCATCTGTTTATTCTCTTCAGTTTCTTAAATGTTTCATTTGGGTGCTGTAGTACATCATAGGCCACAATATCTGCCATTAATTCAACTGCGTAAAAAAGTTGTGTTCTACTCATCAGCCCTACCCCTATCCTGCTTAACTTCCAACAACAGGTTGACATATCAGGTAGCTGGAGTGTCCCACTGAGCTCAGCCTTTTCCATTTGTCAGCTGATGGTGGGAATTAGAGAAAGCTCGGCAGTACTTTGAAGAAATTAGAACCAGAGTCTAATAAATTCCTCAATATTCTTATTTTTGTGTCTCAACAATATTCCTTATTTCATCATAGGTCAGATGAATTAATTGCTAACTTTTTCTTCTTCTGGCTTGTGGGGTCCCAGGCCCCATCACAGGTATATGGAGGAGTGACATACTATAACCCCGCCCAGCAGCAGGTGCAGCCAAAACCCTCCCCACCCCGGAGGACTCCCCAGCCAGTCACCATCAAGCCCCCTCCACCTGAGGTATGAGAGTTCCTTCCCATATTTAAGGCATATGCTACATCAGTGGGCTTTTCCTTTTCCACATAGGATTTCCCTCCTTTTCTGGGTGTGTTTCTATGGAAAAAAGTCTTTTAAGTATGACCTGATAACAAATTCCAACTTTATTATTTCAGGTTGTAAGCAGGGGTTCCAGTTAATATGAGTTTCTGAATATTTTAATCTAACATCATATAAAAGTAAGTGCACAATTTACTGACTCCTATTCTTAAAACTAATGCTCACACTTAACAAACAAAATCACCTAATTAATGCTTTAAGTTGTGATTTTGGTGTATCTCAGGAGAGGCTTAAAGGAGTCCTGAAATTTGCTGGTTTGTTTTGCAGTTATCATGCAGGCTTGAAATAGAAACCATGGTTAATACGATAATTTCAATTGGGAAGCTACAAGGAAAAAATACAGCTACAAGGATGACAGTCTTAAACTTGTTTGAGGAAAGAGGAAATCTAAATTTGAGGTGTTACAGCAGAAAAAGCCAATTCTAAAGATCATAAGAGGAGAAAAACTGGGATTGTCTGTCGCTGCTATTTTATTTAAGGACATTACTTTAAAACACATTATTTGGAAATGTGGCTTTTTGAAAACAGTTTGTAAATGCCCTGAAGGTCCACTAACATTTTGGTGGTATTTCCCTTTCCCCAACCCCTGTCAGAACAGCAGAGGTGAGAACTCAGGAGAGAAGAGAAATACAACTGGCTATCTACTACCAGGAGGGCTTCAAAGAGAGGGTGGCTCCTACCAGCAAACAGCTGAAAGAGGAGGACCCCTGCCTTCCTCTGAGGATAGGCTCTGTTGGAGAGAGGAGAAACAAGTGGACGTCTTCTTATCTCCACCCTTCAATTGAGTTGGCTATGTTCAGGGGAGCAGAGATCCAGACAGCCCAGCTTCTGAGTCTAGATCCAACAGCCTGTGTCTTTTGCTCTTCTTCACTTTCTCCTGGGAAATTCAAGTGTCTCCTGTTCCCAGGGAAGTTCCTTCCTGTTTGTTTTGTTTTCTAAGATGTTCATTTTTAAAGCCTGGCTTGCTGTTCTTAAATTAATATTCTTTTAGTTCTCTCTCTCTCTGCCTTTAAATGAAACGTGTTCATCTTTCTGGTTTGCTGGCTTCTCTGGGTTCCCTTTTGACTCCTCTGTGCATCCCAAATAATGGAGAATGTATCAGCCAGCCTTCCTCCACCAAGTCTAAAAAGACCTGGCTTTTCACTTTTGGTTGGCCTTTGTTACTCCCTTATATACTTGGATTCTCTTAACTCCTCTAACCCTGTGGAAGCATAGCTGTCTGCACAAAGTGTCCCATTGTGCAGAAAAACTCAGAGTAGGTGGATAGGAGCCCTTCTTTTTAACTTAGGTTTTTAGGAGTCTGAGCTTCCATCATTACCTGTCCTCTGGTGGGCTTCAGTCCTCTACTGAGGACAAAGTCTCTACTGTGGGGAGAGATGGCAAACCAGTTGCTTTTGTGAGAAAGGGAAGATGGAGCGAGAGCCTTTGCATCTTAGGGGTATGTATTCACATAGTCCTCAGGGCTCAGTCTTTGAGGTAAGTGGAATTAGAGCGCCCTGCTTCTCTTCTTTTCCATTCCTCCTACCATACCCCCTTTCCAGTTGCTGTGGACCAATGCATCTCTCTAGAGGCAGATATTATCCAACAAGCAATCTACCCTGTCCTTTGCAATTGCTCTTCTCCACATCTTTCCTGCTACAAGTGTTTTAGATGTTACTGTCTTATGTTCCCTAAATTTTACTCTTGTCCTTGCAAACAGAAGATACCACACCTAGGCTTAAGGCCTAAGGAAGCCAGTCACCTTCTGGGCAAAGGCTCCTCTTTTCTTTCCTTCCTATCCGTGGCACTGAACCACTCACCTGCTGCCTCCGCAGAAGAGATTCCTATTACTGCAGCACTTCTGTCTGCCAGGGATAACTTGGCCACTGTCCCTGTCCTTCTACAGAACCTGAGGGAGAAAGTGGTGGCTGTGTCTCTCCCCAAGTAATGTCACTGTCTGTTTTTATTCCTTCTCTCCTGCAGCTGGCCTAACTACTCTGAGTCACAGGTGTGGGATGGGGAGTAGGGAGAGGCACTTAAGCTGTAACCTCCAGAAGGAAATAGCTAAGAGATTCTTCCAGGGGTAGCTGGTGGTTGTGCCTTTTGTAGGCTGTTCCCTTTGCCTTAAACCTGAAGATGTCTCCTCAAGCCTGTGGGCAGCATGCCCAGAATCCCAGACCTTAAGACACTGTGACAGTTGTCTCTGTTGGTCCGCTGTGTTTAGTTGCAAGGATTTCTCCATGTGTTTTGTTTTTTGTTACTGTTTTAAAGGGTGCACATTTGTGATCAGCATTGTGACTTGGAGATAATAAAATTTAGACTATAAACTTGGCTCCCTTGCCAGTGTTTTGCATGAGTCTTTTTTCTTTTTTTTTTTTCAAACATCCCACTGGTAGACAAATGCATGAGTCTTGATTTGGGAGGGAGGGAAAAGAACTCCCTAATTCCCCCACAGGGTCACAGTTACAACTCAAGCCAGCTCAGACTTGTGAAATGGAAGCCCAGAGAGGTTAGGAGCCACTATAAGGCCATAAATGTACTCCCCATAAGTTATTTTTTAAACCACATTGCCACATAGACACCGGGATAGCACACAATCCCTTAGATTGGAAGTGTCAGGGACAGAAAAACTAGTGAGATGCGGCTTATCCACTTATCCACTGAAACATCCAGTATCCCTTATGCCTTTCTTTGTGTTTGGCAAGTAAGCTTCCCAAGGTAATATTCCATTACCAGGTCCTGGACAAGGGGAGAGATGCAGGTAGCTCTCTTTCTTGAAAAGTAAAGACGCTGGCACTAAAGTGTTGTATTAAGGACCACAGTCTCAGGGAGAATCTCCTTTTAATCTTACTACAGATAAGGAGAAGGGAAATTAAAAGACCACCAACTGTGGCACATGCTGCAATTTACCTACGCAATTTACAGGGCAATTCTCAGCTTTGAATTGACTGTTCCCTCCAGGTCCTGGGTGGGATGGAAGTTTACTGTAGAGGCTTTCCCTGGTATGGGAGAGCAACTGAGTTTAATGTGGCATGAAGCCCAGCATTTGTTCTCGGGTTTTGCAAATCCATACACTGGAGAGGTGGGCATCAAGGTGCATCTTAAAATGACAGGACTCTCCTCACACCCCTCGGTGCTGTTGCTATAGCCAGAGGACCATGACTTTTCTGACCCCCATCCCTAATTCCTCTCTAAGTCATGTCAGTTTGTTTCTCCTCCCCCATGGGGTGATGGGTTACTATAGCCCTGGTCTCCTGGGGTCATGCAAAGAATGCCAACCAGCCAAAAAAGAAAGAATGCCAACCAGCCTTGTGGGTGGGTTACTGGCAGGAGGAATGAGAGTGTTAAGATGCTTCCCCCTCACCCCTGCCTCTTGCTTCCCCAGTCCTGCAGTTAGATCCCATTGCTCTCTCTGTTTCCCTGGTAACCAGCTCAGCAAGAAGAAACTCAAGCTCAGCAAAGCCCCCAGGTTCTCTCTGCCCTCCCAGCCTGCCTCTCGGTGGGCAGAAAGAAGGGGAGTGTAAGGGGCAGACAGATCAGCCTTAGGTAGCCATGCCCAGTCCTGTTCTTGAAGCCCATGGGCTGGATTCTCAAAGCTTTTCGGCCCTGATCTCCTCATAGTTGTTCATACCACCCTGCCTTTCTTTTTTATTTCTTCCATGATAGAGTGCAGGTTCCCTGCCAACCCTGCTCACTTCAGGATCAGCACGCAGGCCTGCTACCTTGTGGGGCAACTTAGAACAGCAAGGACTTGAAATTCCAGAGTCATCTCCCAGCATCTGTGGCCCACTTGGGTTGTCCCACTGGGGCAGTGATTTTCAACCCTGCCTATTTAAATCAACTGAGAAGCTTTTCAAAAATACCAGAAGCCATGGCCCTGCCTCAGAAATCTGACTTAATTGGGATGTGGCCTGGGCATCAGTATTTCTGAAAAGCTTCTCTGTGATTCCAGTGTGCAGTCAGAATGAAAACCACTGCTGCTCTAGGAGGACCATAACTTGATGCTGGCTTCCTTCCCTGACTCAAGGTTTTGAACTTAGTCTCTACCTCATATCCTTGAGTAGTTGGAGGGGTGTGGGGGTCCTGTTCCCTAAGCTTCTAGTTTCCAGAAGTCTCAGCACTTTTATTTCTAACCCCCACACCCTTCACACTCCCCAATTCTTCACCCTTCCTAACCAACAATCCCAAATCCTGCCCAGAGAGGAGGTTACCAAGGCAACCGGCTTAATCTGGTAACTGTGGCATGTGCTGGGAGAGATGCCCTCCCCTCTTCCTATTCGGTTCATAAAATGCTACCTGGGGAGCTCCAAGCCACTGCAACCAGTTTCCCTTTCAACTCTGAGCATATTGGGGTGTCAATAAAGGGGGTGCAAGAAGCTGATACTCAGACCTCTAATCCAGCTTCTTAGCCAAAATTGCGCTTACTGTTCCCTTTCCAAATCCACAAACAGATGGATGTGCAAAGCTTTATTTCTGTGAACACATGCTCTAGCACACATGGGACTAGATATACACATAGAGTGACATGTATGTAGTACACACCCTGTTCAGTTTTACCACCACTCCCAGCCATTCACATTCCTGTCCCTGCCTGGTTGGTGCACAGTAAACAGGGACATTGTCAGGGAAGCCTCAACCCATCTGGAACCTGGTGCCACTTTCCGCACTTTGTAAGCCTAACTTAGATGTGCTCACACTGAACATGCCTTTCTACCCCCTGCTCCTCCTGGGGAGTGTACTCAACGACAGAATGCTCCTGGCATGGCCATCAGGAATAAGGATTATTTAGAGTGCTAATTTGGCAGCACTCCTCCCACTCCATGGCTATGTATGTATGCTCTGGGCTCTATGCTCGATGATGTTAGTTGGCAGTCTGGGGCTCGTCACCTGTCTCCATGGCCCTGCTTCCTTCTGCTGCCTGCTGGGATCAGGTGCCCTTGTGCCCCTTGTCTCCTCCCCCTGCCTACTATCTCCTCCTCACCCCAACTAGACCTGCCACAACCTGCTGCTCCCTGCCTGGCTCCTACCTGCCTGCCAGTACCTGTCTTACAGGCCAGGCCCACACCACCTATTGTGCCCTAGCAGAGAGGGCAGATGGGCACCACCTCCAGTGCCCATGCCAATCCATCCAAGAGGCCTTCCCTCACAGAAAGGTGATAAAGACTTATTCCTGTGAGTATGGCAAAGGGCACACTCGGGGTTCAGCAATCTTTGTAGGCCTTACCTGGTTACACAGGTAAGTGAATCAAGGTGTGCCAGCCACAGACCTGTCCTGGCTCTTTGAAATGATGCTAAGAGACCCGAGAATCCTGTCAGCCAGGAATCCCTCCCTATTGGTGAATCACTACCTCTCCTTTACCCTTAATTTCTCTGACCTACGTCCCTCACTGTTTCCCTCTAGGTCAGCCCCAGTGTCCAAGTTCAAGCCTCGCGGGGGCCGGGTAACCGGGCCCAGGAAGGGCAGGGGCGGGGACTGGGCGGGGACTGAAGGAGGGGGCGCGGTCTCAGTTCTGCCACCTTCCCCCCGCCCCCCCGGGCCAGGAGCGCAGCCGTCGCCGCCGCCGCCGCCGCCGCGTCCTCTCATCCTTGCTCTCCGCCCGCTGCCTCTGCCGCCGCAGCCCGGCCCAGGAGCGCAGAGCCGGGGGCACCGGCCCCACAGCCTGCCCACCCTTCGGGCCGCGTGCCGGCTGCAGCCGGCATGGGGGGCTGCTGAGAGCGGGCACTCCTTCCCTCTGGCACCTCCCCCGGCCACTGGCCACTGGACTCTGGCGAGGGAGCCTTGGGCACCTCTGGCCCCTAGTCCGGCGCCTGGCACGGCCCTCCGCTCTGCTCCTCCGGCTGTGAGCATCGTGTCCCCGCCCCCCCCGCCCGCGCCCGGGACACCTGGGTCCCCCGGCGGCCCCTAGGAGAGGGGCGGGGGGGGCATGAAGCCGCTGGAGAAATTTCTGAAGAAGCAGACATCGCAGCTGGCTGGCCGAACGGTGGCGGGAGGTCCCGGCGGGGGTCTGGGGAGCTGCGGAGGGCCTGGAGGGGGTGGGGGACCTGGCGGGGGCGGCGGTCCAGCCGGGGGACCGCGACCGCTGCAGCGGCGTCAGAGCGTGTCTCGCCTGCTGCTCCCAGCTTTCCTCCGGGAGCCCCCCGCCGAGCCGGGGCTGGAGCCGCCCCCTGAGGAGGAAGGAGGAGAGCCGGCGGGGGTCGCGGAAGAGCCGGGCAGCGGGGGGCCCTGTTGGCTGCAGCTAGAGGAAGTGCCGGGGCCCGGGCAGCTCGGGGGAGGGGGGCCCCTGCGCTCCCCTTCCTCATACTCCTCAGACGAGCTGTCCCCGGGTGAGCCTTTGACTTCGCCGCCCTGGGCCCCCCTGGGCGCCCCCGAGCGGCCGGAGCATCTTCTGAACCGGGTTCTGGAGAGGCTGGCCGGAGGGGCCACCAGGGACAGCGCTGCCTCAGGTAGGGAGTCTGCGGGCTCATCCATCCCGGAGCAGGGGGGTGTCCCTGGTTCCTCCTCCTTGCCCTTGGAGAATGAGGGTGGCGCTGGGGCCGGGTGTGGGGTCGAATGGTCCCCCGAAGTGGGTAGGGGCCTAGCTGAGGACAGACCTTCCAGCGGAAGAGACGCGGCAATGACCACCTTCCTCCCTGTAGCAGCCTCGCCCGCGGCTGGAGAAGAAGCTGAGCCCCTCTCTCTCCTTAAGTCACCCTTCCTTTCCCCTGGACATTTTAGCCACAGACTGCCATGGGTCCCTGATGTTGACCACCTCCTCTTGTGGCCTCAAATTAAGGCCTGACACACTAAGATGGAAGCTGCCCAGCGCAGCTGTGCCATGCTCCAGAGGTGCCCAATCCCTGAAAACCCTGATAGGAGTCCCTGACTCTGTTTAGAAGCCTCCAGAGCACAGGCTGGCCCACTCAGAGCCCAAGCTGCCCTTTGGGATTGAGCAAAGGGATGCATAGTCCTTAGCAGTTTGGTAGGGAGAAAGCATTCTGCTTGAGGGTGGACTCAGAAGGTGTCTTTGAGGGAGGAGGTGGCCGGGCAGGCATTGGGGCCCTGCAGCTTCTAGGGGTGCCTGAGCCTCTCCAGATCCCACCCTTCCAGTGGCAGGCCTCAGCACACGGCCTCTTTAAAAAATAATAACCACACCCTAAATGATGCTTATTCCCTAAATGAGGATACTATTTCACCACTCCCCACCAGCACCCCTACTAAGTGGCCTTTGAGGAAACTGAGGCCCCAAGTTGCTGTTTAGTGGCTGAGGTAGAAGACCTAGGGGTCTTTAGGTCCAGCTCTCAGCATGACACTAAGCCCAGGAGAGTCTGAGGTTTGGGAGGTCTCATTGAAGCCCTAACGCCCTAATGATGGGGCTTTCACACTTTGCTCCCAGCTCTCTGCAGGGAACCCCAACCTAGGTGTGGAGAGTGGGGCTCCACTTCCCCAGATTTTTCTCAAGACCTGAGTCCTCTCCTTTGGTTCAGGCTGTAGTTGCCCTGGGGAGCTGACACCTTTTGGATTTAATTAGAAAAATATCAGACACACACAGCTCTCCTAACCATAACTTCCCGCCTACACCACACACCCTGTGTCTTTATGACACATTCCCTGGGGAGGCTGTGCGTTGGACCACAGCCTGCCTAGAAAGAGACAGGCGCCAAACTGTAGCCCCCATACCAGCATCTCCCCCACTCTGCCCCTCTTCCTTTGCTCTGGCTTAGCTCTCCTGTGAGATAAAGAGTCTAGGCAGGATGTCATGCATCTCTATTCCTTGTCTCCATCCCTGGAGCTGGGGGATCAGGGCTGGGGGCTCTCTGACTCACTTAAGAATACAGCAGGGTAGCTAGGCAGAGAGGAAAAAGAAGAAACTATCTTTCCCCTTCTGCAGGGGCCTGGTGCTACACATTCTGCTCACTCTCCCCTGGAGTAAGACTCCTGAATTCATTGTCACTCATATTATCTGGCAGGCTGGATTCCCAGAGTAACTGGTTTGGGAAACTCCTAACCACTCCCAGAGTGAATGAGAATCAGCTTAACCTGCCACTCTGATAGTCTCCAATATAACCAATGTTCTTAAGCCCTCTCGGTTTCCTCCCAGGGTGTGTGGGAGGAGGGAACTCACAGAAGATACTCTAAACCCTGCCAAAGCCTCTTAAACGTCTAAGCAGCTCCATCTGACCACTAGGTTCTACCCTGACACTCTGCTTGCCTCAGGCATATTGAGAACCGAACAAACACTCAGGATTCTGGGTTCTTATTCCAGCTCCAGGCAAGTCCCTCCCAGCTCTGGGCCTCTGAAATGTTTCTCTGAAATGAAATAGTTGAAGTAGATGATCTTGTGTTGGTTCTCCTCCACCTTCATGGCTAGAATTGACCACCAGGGGATGGTGAGCCAAGGACCATCAGAAGCTGTGGTTTTGTCCTGGGGCAGTGCCTGGGGACCTGGCCCTAACCTGTCCCAGGGAGGACACCTGGTTCCCTCCCTACACCTTGCCTGTTTGTGTGTGCCAGGCAGCCTTGCCCCACCCCAGGGCTGGCTGCAAGTCAGGGCGACCTTGTACCTGGCTGACTGGCTGAGCCAGGCCCAGACAGGGGTGTGGAGGGGAAAGCGGTGGTGAGAGGAGCCACTCCCCTTCACCCTGCCATCATTAACCCTTCCGTCTCTGGGCACCCAAAGGACAGAGGGTTTCTATTTAAACGCTCTGGAATCAAAGAGATGGTAGTCTCTCCCTCTCCCTTTTAACAGGGCTGGTTCCCACCTGCCTAGTTGGAACTCAAAGCTGTTAGGTAGGGAGTGGGGAGGGAAGGAGGGACGCACACACACACACACACACACACACACACACACACACACACACTGATGCTAACCTCCGTGTTTGGAAGTCTTCTTTGTCTAGAGACCCCATGGGCTACTTCTTTTTTCAGGCAGATCTTAACCTTGGTGTTATCTGACAACTTCCCACATACACCGAGCAGTGCACATGGCCATCAGAGGCACGCCCCCCTCTTCCCTTCAGCTGCCTTGGCAGCTGCCAACCCCACCCCCGCAGCGGCTGCCCAGAACCTTTACACATGTGTGTGTGCACGTGTGCAGAGCATGACGGGGCAGGTGGCTGGGGCTCCAGCCCGGCGAAAGAGAACTTGCCCTTAGGGGCAAGAGAGGGAGGTACTGGGTTTCCAGTCTGGTTCTGGAAGTGCCCTCCTGACATCTGTGGCACCCACTGATTTCTACAGATATCCTGCTGGATGACATCGTCCTCACCCATTCTCTCTTCCTCCCGACTGAGAAATTTCTGCAGGAACTACACCAGTAATATCCTTTTGCGGAGCTTGTAAAAGGAGAGGTCAGGAGGGAGCCACTCCCTCCACCGCATACACAATGTCCGAGCCTGGGCTCTCACCTAGAAAACACACCTGGGTTTCAGTCCCAGCCTTTCTGCTTACCAGCTGTGTGACCTTGGGCAGGTCACCTAACCTCCTGGGGCCTCAGTTTCCACTTCTATAAAATGGAGGTAAATAGCACCTGCCCTGCCTTCCTACGGGGCTGCTGTGAAGATCAATCCGATAGCAATTGTGGGAGTACTTTGGAGACTACAGAGCCTTGTGCAAATAGAAGGTGTTATTATTCTATTAAGGTGTCTCTCCTCCCTGCCCCCTGCCACTGAATTATTGCTCTAAATATCTGGTTGCCAAATGTGTTATTACAGGGTCCGATGTAAACATTGGGCCATGGCGGTGCTTCGGGAGGGTCTGCTAGAGACGAGCCACTGGCTGGGCTCTTTGTAGGGTCTCATGTCAGCATAGGCCCTCCCACTGAGTTATTTTAGGACCTAATTGTAAATGTCAGGCCACTGAATAGAATGCCACAGGCCCTCTTAGAAGCATCAGGCTTTACAATGAGGTATAGTCAGGTTTTTGTTAAGCACCATCGGCCTTTATCAGCTGCACTGTGAGCTGTAGGCCCGAGGCTGGCCAGAGGTTAGATGCATCCAGGTAGGGCAGGGTGTCCGAATCTAACAGACAGGAGCTGGATGTGGTCAAGCAGGTGCCATTGTTAACACTCTAAGCAAAAATTTGGCCTGGGGCATGAGCAGGTCTTGCTCTAGAACCCCTAAATCTCTTTTCTCTCTGGCCCCAAATCCAGAGAATACTTGGGGGTAATTTAGCCTTGCATCTTCCTTCTCTGTTCCTCAGGTCTGCCTGCCCAGGGATTTTTCTTAACTTAGGGGTCAGCTTTGTTTGGGCAGGGGGCATGGAGGGCCCTGAGGGGCTGGGCCGGAAGCAGGCCTGTCTAGCCATGCTTCTCCATTTCTTGGACACCTACCAGGGGCTGCTGCAGGAGGAAGAGGGGGCCGGCCATATCATCAAGGTGGGCCTGGGGCAAGAGAAGGTGGGTGAGCAGGCTGTTAGCTCTGTAGCTGTGGAGGGGAGCCCTTCGAAGGAGCCCTACTCCCCAAGCTGAGTACCTGGAAGGAAAAGATGCCAGTGGGCTTTAGCCTGTATGGGTCTGCTGTGCTCAAACGCTTGAAGACCTTGCCCAAGCCCTTGTAGATAGTGGTCCTTGGGATGAGACCCCTGCCTTCACCTTCTCTGTCCTCCTCTCCCCAGGATCTGTACCTGCTAATTATGAAGGATGAGTCCCTTTACCAGGACCTCCGAGAGGACACTCTGAGGCTGCACCAGCTTGTGGAGACGGTGGAGCTAAAGTGAGGGGGAATGAGTTGGGGGAGGGGACAGGAAAGTGGTGCCCCGGCTTCCTCTATTATAGGGGCTGCCTTTGGCCTTTCAGATCCAATATCGTTTTATTTCATCTCCTCTCTCTTACTGAAGGGTAGCACAAAGCACTGTCTCCAGTCACTTTTTTTTCCACTCTCCCATGCATTTGTCCGTCAATCCAGTGGTGTACTGGTAAATATTTAACAAGCAGTGCCTGAGGAGGAAGAGCCCCAATTTGTAGCTTTTGCTGATTTTCACGGTGTAAATTCTCTCACGATGGCTGATTTCAAGCTACTGACATGACATCACTGAGTGCAGAGTTGGGAAGAGATGTGCAGTAGCGGGCTGTATTGTAGTGTTTCCACCATACAAATACAATAGGTGTCAATAACCTCAAGAGCATAGACAATTGTAAAATGGAGTAAAACAATTAGGAAATTACCTTTTTTGTAACAATTTATTTGATGATGAGTTTATAAAACATGTATGCTTCTTTATATTTATATATATTTTTATATATATAGCTATTTGAAAACCAGTTGGCAAAATTCCCCAAAACTTAACAATCTGTTCCCATGAGCCAATGTGAACCAGCTTCAGGACACCACTGCAGCCATCCATCCGTCCATCCGGTCATCCATCCATCCCTTCCGTCCTTTCTATTTCTCTCCTCTCCATCCCTACCACCACAACCATTATTCGGGCTCATTATCTCTCACCTGGTTTATTGTCACAGCCTCCTATCCAGGGCTTCAGCTTGTGGTCCTGTGTCCTTCTCTCCCTTCCCTCCCTTCTCTATGCTGACACCAGAGGGATCTTTCAAACTTCCAGAAATGATACCATCAGCATCCATGCTCCTTTACATCCCATCATTCTCTCAACTCCTTTGCTTTCCAGCTAACTTCCTGTCATCAGCTACACTGTCCACCCCAGAATGCCTTTCTTTCACCCTCTTCTCTTCCTGTTGTCCTCCAAGGCCCAGGTCAAATGCCATCTTCTCAAAGAAAACTTCCCAGATCCTCCTTTTAGGAATAGCTTTCTCCCTCCCCCATGCCAACATAACTGTCCTGGTACCTTTGTTATATCACCAACACCTCCTGCCTCATGTTACAAGTAGCTGTGTGCATGTCTAGCCCTCTCCCAGACTATGAAGTTCTTGTTGGCAAAATTCAGCAAACAGCTGATGACCTATTATCTACCACGTGCCAAGCAGTATGCTAGGCCCTGGAGGATGAAAAAAAATTCAGCAAGAACCAACCCCAGTCTTCAAAACTCTTGATCTTGGAGAAGAGATAAGACATGAACATAATAAGTATCATAATGTTCTATAGCAGTTGAGGCAAGAAAGTGACCTTTCCTTGTGGGTGAGGTGGGTCAGAGAAGAATTCATAGAAAAAGTGGCATTTGATTTGGGGCACTTGGACAGTTGTCCCATGCTGGTCATTGTCCTCTCTTCTGACTCCCTTAACCACCTTCTGAAACTGGTGCATCCTTGACCCACTTCTGATATTCCTGCTTGACGTTGCCTGCTTGGTGCTCCATATACCTGGCAGGGCTTGCTGATGCCCAGCTGTGTCCCTGCCAGGATTCCAGAGGAGAACCAGCCACCCAGCAAGCAGGTGAAGCCACTCTTCCGCCACTTCCGCCGGATAGACTCCTGTCTACAGACCCGAGTGGCCTTCCGGGGCTCCGATGAGAGTGAGTGTGGGCATTAGGAGGGGCAGGGCATCCTGAGTGGCTCAGGAGGACAGGTGGGGTCTCTGGGTCTCGGGCACCTTCAGTGCTGTCTCCCTGTGTAGTAGAACTCACCGCTTTCACAGCTCTTGTTCAGAGGGCAGCCTCTCGCGGGGAATAGAGGCACCCTGGAGGGGACTGTGCCAGTGCTGCCACTGTGCCCTCTGTTGAAAAGCTGCTTTCTGTCTCTGTCCAGTCTTCTGCCGGGTCTACATGCCTGACCACTCTTATGTGACCATACGCAGTCGCCTTTCAGCATCCGTGCAGGACATTCTGGGCTCTGTGACAGAGAAACTGCAGTACTCGGAGGAGCCCGCAGGGCGTGAGGAATCCCTCATCCTGGTAGCTGTGGCCTCCTCCGGAGGTGAGGGTCAGGAAGAACTGCCTGAAGAGGAGAAACTCACAAGCTCAGTGCCCTGGGGCAGGGGTAAAGACTGAATTCTAGGCCCTTGCTACTCCAAGTGTGGTCCTGGGACCAGCCTCATGTGCAGCACCTGGGAGCTTGGTAAAAATGTAGCATCTGAAGCCAGGTGCAGTGGCATGTGCCTATAGTCCCAGCCACCTGGAGGAGGCTGAGGCAGGAGGATCGTTTGAGCCCAGGAGTTCTAGGCTGTCTGTCGTGCACTACGATTGCACCTGTGAATAGCCACTGCCCTCCGGAGTGGGCAACATAGTGAGACCTCATCTCTAAAAAACAAACAAACAAACAAACAAACAAACAAAACAACCGCAGCATCTGAGATCCCAGCCCAGATCTGCTGGATCAGAATTGGCATTTGAATAAGACCCCCAGGGATTCCAATGCACATTAAAATTTGGGAAGCAGTGGTCCACAACTCCTGGGTTCTGATTGGGTGCTGCCTCACTCACCTGTAGATTGTGTTCTGGTCCTTTAACCTCCCTGTGCATCTAAGGATGCTATATTTTTCAGGCTATAGACACAGGGTGGGTCACTAATCCCTGTGAGAAGGGAGAAAGCCAGCAATGTAGCCACAGCCTTATTTTCCTCTAAGGTGGGAAAAAAAGTCCTGCCTTTCCAATGTCACAGGGACAATAGAATAAGAGAAGAGCTGTGAAAGAACGTTACGGGTTAAAAAAAGGTTATCATCATTTGACAAATTTCAGATAAATATGGCATAAACTGGTGATGAGTCCCTTTAGTCAAGAATATGTCATTATGGGGTTAGGAGTTTCTGGAGAGGATGGTGACAGTGCCAGAGTGCTCGAGGGGCAGGTGGCTGGGGCTGAGGCTGAGCAGCTTGTTCTCCTGCAGAGAAGGTCCTTCTCCAGCCGACTGAGGACTGTGTTTTCACCACGCTGGGCATCAACAGCCACCTGTTTGCCTGTACCCGGGACAGCTATGAGGCCCTGGTAAGAACTCCTTCCTAAGGCCTTGGTTGGGAGCAAGAGCTAAGGGGGCTGTGAGCAGTCCTTCTACCCTGCCACTGGGAGCCCAGCCCCCATACCCCTGCCTGCCACCAGGTGCCCCTTCCGGAGGAGATCCAGGTCTCCCCTGGGGACACAGAGATCCACCGAGTGGAGCCTGAGGACATTGCCAACCACCTTACTGCCTTCCACTGGGAGCTGTTCCGCTGTGTGCACGAGGTGGGGATTGAAGCTGGTGCTGGGCTTGGGGAAGGGAGGGAGAAATGCGCTCCTGGCAGACCGTGTCTGCAGCAGAAATTCCTGTTAGAAGGCTCACTTGCAGCATGTCCTTGGGCACTGCATGGCCATAACTGCTCTAAGCCTTTGTCCCTTCATCTGAAAAAATGGCAAAGAGAGAGTCCCTATAGCAGAATGGTTCAGGGCCCAAGTGCTGCTTACACAGAATCTCACCTAGGGTTAGTATTTTTAAAATATTCACTATTAAAGAAATAAGACAGTGACAACAATGTCTACCAGATGGTTGTCTTGAGGATAAGTCAGCCTTGAGCAAGTGCCTGGCACCTAGTAAGCGCTCAATAGACGTGGAATATTGTTAATGTTGGCTGTTTGCTCCCCCCATCTCTGCTGCATCCGGTCCCGTCCCGGTTTTCTATTTTCCACCCCTTTCTCCCCCGCCCTGCTGCCTTTCCCTCCTCATCCCCTTGCACTCACTGCCACCTTCCCACCCACGGCCCGGCGCCTTGGCCGCCCCTCCTCACCGTGGGTGCAGCTGGAGTTCGTGGACTACGTGTTCCACGGGGAGCGCGGCCGCCGGGAGACGGCCAACCTGGAGCTGCTGCTGCAGCGCTGCAGCGAGGTCACGCACTGGGTGGCCACCGAGGTGCTGCTCTGCGAGGCCCCGGGCAAGCGCGCGCAGCTGCTCAAGAAGTTTATCAAGATCGCGGCCATGTGAGTGCGGCGGGCGGCGGGAGTGGGGCGCTGAGGCCCGCGGCTAGACCGGCCACTGCCGCTGCCGCTGCCGGAGGGCCAGCTGACCCCGCCTCCCACCCCGCAGCTGCAAGCAGAACCAGGACCTGCTGTCCTTCTATGCTGTGGTCATGGGGCTGGACAACGCCGCCGTCAGTCGCCTACGGCTCACTTGGGAGGTGATGTGACCCCCTTTCCTACCTGGGGATATTGGCATCCCGGGCTCCCCCTGGGACGCAGCTAGCCTGTAGGAGTCCTCGTGCCTGTGGGAAGGAGACGCCCTCTGCTGGCAGACACAGCCCCAGGATACACAGCTTGGCTAATGGATCCCGTCTTTGTGCAAATTAGTGCAAAGCCGGGATCCCCGCCTGCGAGGGGGCAGGCAGCTCTCCGCCAGGTTGCGGACTTGGCTGTGGGAGCTGGGCTGAGTTTCAGCCGCACTCAGTGGGGCCACGCATAAGCAGAGGTCTGGCTTTCCCCAGGATTAATTCCTGGGGACTGTTTCTAGCTCCTCCACCCTACTGCCCACCCCCACCGCCAAGACATGCAGACCCTTTCCCCCTCTAACACCTGGGGTTAGTCAGGAGCTCCCATGTAACCCAAGGAGCTCTACTCTGATATCCCTTCTTCCTTCAAACTCTCTGCAGAAGCTGCCGGGGAAATTCAAGAACTTGTTCCGCAAATTTGAGAACCTGACGGTGAGTGAGTTTGGCTCTTTCATCTGCCTGTGGACCTACATCCCAGAAACCCTCTTCCTCAAGCTTCCCTTTCAAGGTTTTTAGTGCCTGGGACCGCTGCCCTCCCCACCGTGCTGGGACGGGAAGGGTGGAAGGATTGCAACCCTGTTTTCCCTGGAGGAGAGGGGAGAGCGGTGAAGCTCCTCCCCACCGCACCTCCAGCTAGACACTGATACACATCCTGTCTGGTGGGGATGTATATAGGACAGAGGGATGGGGGAGGGAGTTGGAGGGTGGCTTCTGGGTACAATGGGCCCATCTGTCCTTTGATCCCTCTTCTGTGGAATGCTAGGACCCCTGCAGGAACCACAAAAGCTACCGAGAAGTGATCTCTAAAATGAAGCCCCCGGTGATTCCCTTTGTGCCTCTGATCCTCAAAGGTGAGAGAGTCACTCTCAAGTTGTGGCCCTTCTATCCACATTCTCCTTCTCCCATGCCCCAGTTCTGACTCTCAGTCCTCTCTTGACTAACCCTGAGTGCCCACCTGGAGAGGGGCACCCCAGACTGAAGTGGGTTCTGTGGAAGGGGAAGGTTGTCTTCTCTTAGCCTTTCCTTACACCATGTTCCCTCCTCCTCCCCTAGATCTGACATTCCTGCATGAGGGGAGTAAGACACTTGTGGATGGTTTGGTGAACATTGAGAAGCTGGTGAGTGGCACTGCCAACCCTAGTCCCATGAGTGGAGGGCCTGCATCCTCCCCCTCTCTCCTGTCACCTCCCTAAAAATAGCAGCCTTCCTCCATGGTGCCCAGCTTGCCTAACAGACTCTTGACTGTCTCCCTGGTGGCATCACTGTGGCAACCCACCCACAAGTGGCAAAGCTGACAGGCAGTTTGGGGGCAACTCTGCCTCCCCCTCGCCTGGCACCCTGTTATACCCCTTCCTTTGGTCCTTCAGAGAGGGACGAGAGGGAGTAAAACCAATGGAGTTGGTGAATGGAGGAGGGGGAGTGGAAGAGGGGGAGCATCTTTCTATGCCCTTTTCAGGGCTCATTCCTTGTCATCTCCCAGCATTCAGTGGCTGAAAAAGTGAGGACAATCCGCAGATACCGGAGCCGGCCACTTTGTGAGTACCCAGAGTTCTGAGAGCATTACAGAGAGATTTGACTGAGCGGGAGGGTTCTGGGGAGACCTCCCTGCGCAAATATGGATTTCCATGCACTTGTCAGTTCTCCGTTCTCTCCTTGGCCTCCCCAAAGGCCCTCCTCCCAACACCTGTCCCAGTCCATAGCCTTATCCTCTAGCCGGTGTGCGTGTAGAGGCAGAAGGGAGGCTGGGAACCTCACTGCCTCTCCCGTCTTACACCCAGGCCTGGACATGGAGGCATCCCCTCATCACCTGCAGACCAAGGCCTACGTGCGCCAGTTCCAGGTCATCGACAACCAGAACCTCCTCTTCGAGCTCTCCTACAAGCTGGAGGCAAATAGTCAGTGAGAAGGGAGGTTCTGCTCAGCCCCCACCAGGGTCTTCGGGCACCTGGCACTCAAGCACTTTGTACGATGTCCTAACCTGCGTGTGACATCTTTCCCCTGGAGCAACTTCCCACCCCACGGGGAAGAGCTGGATGGACTTACCCCTGGACTCATGAGCCTGTTCATCCTGCTGACGTCCTCTCCCTATTGCTCCTTCAAGCCAAAACCACACTTTGCTGGTTCGTGCCCTCTCTGGGAAAGAGGGCAGAGATCCTCTACCCCCTCCCATCCACGGAGTTTCCAACCTCCTCTTCCCAAGCAGGAAAGAAAGCTGCCCACCCTCCCATCTCGCAGAGCGGAATTGTGGGAGGGATTGGCAGCCTTCTTCTCCACCACCTGTCCACCTGTCCGGCTTCTCCCTGGTCAGGGCTGGGCCGCCTGGATATGCTCCCCTGAATATTATATTACCCTGTGTGTGTGTGTGCACGCGTGTGTCCCCTTTTAGGGAGCAGGAGTGCATCTGGTCATTGAGGGATAGTGTTGTGTGTGCTGGCGGAGGGGGGGGTCCTTCTGTTCGGTGCTACTCTGCCCCTGGGACGTGCGGGGTGCTTTCCCCACCCCCACCACTCCCTGCTTAGCTCCTCACGCTGCCCTGCGTGCCCAGGCTTGTGGGCCAAGCTGCTTTAAGGGCAGGGAGCAGCAGGCGGGAGGGGTGTCCCAACAGCCCTTGTGAGTCCCCCACTCAGGCCTCCCGAAGGTCCCCGGGTGAACTCCGACGAGAGGGTGAAAGATGCTCAGGGAAACACAGGCCTAAGCTGCCTAGAGGACCCTCCCTCTGCCTTGCAGTGGGGTGGGGTGCAGCGGTATCAGGAGTTAGGAGTGCCTGTTGCCCACACTCCTGTTTTTTGGGGTGTCTCACTGCTAAGGAGGGAGTTGGCATCCCCTTCTGGCTGCTGTGTCTGACACCAACAACATGGTCTCTGTCCCTCTCCCTGTCTTGACTTCCCCTTTGTCCTCCCTGTGGAGCTGGGGTGGGGTGGATCCCTGTACTTGGGGCAGGCAGCCCCCCCAAAAGTGGAGGTGGGGGGACAGCAGAGACCATAGAGGCGAGACTGGACTCTGGCAAGGCCTTTATTACCTCTGCTCACTCCTTCTCCCGCCACAGGCCTCCAGGGCTGAGGGGTGCAGGGGCTCCTGGCAGCTACTGGGTGAGGTTTCCTGGCGCAGCCTCACCCTCCTTTCTGGCACCACCTCTTTCCCTCTTGAAGAGGCAGCAGCAGCAGCAGTAGCAAAAGCCACGGCTGCTCCTGCTCCGAGGGTGTATATATTTTTTACCCAAAGCTCTGGAATTGTACATTTATTTTTTAAAACTCAAAGAGGGAAAGAGCCTTGTATCATATGTAAACATTGTATCATAAGTAATGTTGTACAGTCCCTTTTATACAGCGGTCTGTCTTCTTCCTGCTACGAAAAATGTCTATGGACATACGCAGGCGCTGTGACCCACCCCCTCCCGCCCTCACAGTGGCTGTGGCCGCGCTCCTGCTCCCTGCCGCCTCCCTGCTACTGCTGATGCGCTCGCTCTCCTGTGCCCTGAGCCCTGACTTCCCGCCCTTCCTCCTCAGCCCTCAGCAGCCTTCTCTCTCCGGCTTCCCCGACCTTCCCTGAATGCCGGGTCCCACCGGCCCAGTCTTGGCTGCCACTGGCCCCTAGCCCTGATGCCTTGCCCAGGGCCCCCGCAGCCCCCTCCTGCACCCCACAGCTTTAACAGAGTGAACCATGCGTGTTGTACAGGCTCAGTTGTCACTGCAGAAACCACTGGGTGGAGAAAAAGCAGATAAAGTCTATGAATCAACCCACCTGCTGTTCTCCATTCTGTTCCTTTGAGGCTGGGGAAGGGCTGGGGGAAGGGAGCGGGGTGGCCTCAGTGCTCCCAGGCCTCAGCAGGGCTGTTCTGGATGCCTTTGAAAAAGCGAATGAGAGGAAAAGGTGCCAACCTCACATAGTGCAGGGATGTTTTAGTTCTCTCATGTTCCAGGTGGTATAAATATGCGATCACGTTTCATTCTAACTCTGTAAGGTAGAAGACAGAGGCTGAGTAGTCCCAGCTACAGGGTGTGGGAGGGGGCAGCACTGGTCCCCTGACCCAGGTCTGCCCACTGCGGCTGGCACGCACGATTCACACAACTGATATTTACCAATTCTACTAAGAGATGGGGCACACAGAGCCTACTGCTAGGCTCTGATGATAGCCTAAGTTCCAGCAGGCAGCATGTACTCAAATAGCCGCACAGGAGCCCTCAATCTTCCGCTGACCCCCATCTGTTCCTTCCTTAATCTTCTGCATCTAAGAAAACGGTCCCCTTTTCCACCCTGGTTTTCGAGGCAAAAATCTAGGACTCACCTTTGATGCCTCCTTCTCCCATCCCTCATTCATCTCATTAGCCAGTCCCATCAGCTACAATTCCAGAACATATCCTCTTTGAGCCACTTCTCCATGGCTCCCCTATGACCACCCTAGTCCAAACCACCTTCATATCCTCCCTGGATGACTACACTGGCCTCTTTCTTTGTCTCTGGGCTTCCTCTCTCCAACCCACTTGTAGCTGCTGCCAGTTGGGTCTCCACACTACAGCCAGGGTGCTCTTTTTAAAACCCCAATCTGGGCCAGGCACGGTGGCTCACGTCTGTAATCCCAGCACTCTGGGAGGCCGAGGCAGGCGGATCGTTTGAACTCAGGAGTTCGAGACCAGCCTGAGCAAGAGCGAGACCCCGTCTCTACCAAAAATAGAAAGAAATTAATTGGACAGCTAAAAATATATGGAAAAAATTAGCCGGGCATAGTGGCACATGTCTGTAGTCCCAGCTACTCGGGAGGCTGAGGCAGTAGGATCGCTTGAGCCCAGGAGTCTGAGGTTGCTGTGAGCCAGGCTGATGCCACGGCACTCACTCTAGCCAGGGCAACAAAGCAACACTCTGTCTCAAAAAAATAAATAAATAAAAATAAAAAAATAAAATAAAACCCCAATCTGTAATCCCAGTGCTTTGGGAGGCCAAGACAGGAGGACTGCTTGAGCCTAGGAGTTTGAGACTAGCCTGGGCAACATAGTGAGACCCTGTCTTTTAAACAGGTGCGGTGGCGTACATCTGTAGTTCCAGCCACTCAGGAGACTGAGTTTGAGGCTGCAGCAAGCTCTGATGATTCCACTGCACTCCAGCCTGGGTGACAGAGAGAGACCCTGTCTCTAAACAAACAAACAAACAAAAACCCCAATCAGATCACATATGCCTAAGTTTAAAAAGACTGGCAATATCAGGTGTCAGTGAGGATGTGGAGCAACTGGAACTTTCATACATTGCTGGTGGGACTGTAAAGTGGTACAACCACTTTAGAAAACTGCATGTTAATATCTACTAAAACTAAATGTACACCTAACCTATGACCTAGCATTTCTACTTCTAGGTGTACACCCAAGAGAAATTAGCGCTTGTATCCACCAGATACGTACAGCAATGATCATAGCAGTTTTATTCATGACAAAATATTGGACAAAAACCCTGTGTCCTTCAATAGATGAATGAACAAATATGTTGGGGCATATTCATGCAATGGAATACTACATCGTAAGAAAAAAGGAACAAACAACTGTTACCTGCATGAATGAATCCCGCAGACTTAACTTTTTTTTTTTTGAGACAGAATTTCACTCTGTTGCTCTCGCTAGAGTGCCATGGCGTCAGCCTAGCTCACAGCAACCTCAAACTCCTGGGCTCAAGCAATCCTTCTTCCTCAGCCTCCTCAGTAGCTGGGACTACAGGCACACACCACTATGCTCGGCTAATTTGTTTTTCTATTTTTAGTTGCCCAGATAATTTTTTTCTATTTTTTAGTAGAGATGGGGTCTTGCTCTTGCTCAGGCTGGTCTCGAACTCCTGACCTCAAGTGATCTTCTCTCCTCGGCCTCCCAGAGTGCTAGGATTACAGGTGTGAGCCACTGTGCCCAGCCCAGACTTAACTTTTTATTTTATTTTTAGAGTTGGGGTCTTGCCCTGTTGCCCAGGCTGGAGTGCAGTGTTTCGATCATAGCTCACTACAGCCTCAAACTCCTGGACTCAAACAATCCTCCCGCCTCAACCTCCCCAGCAGCTGGGACTACAGGCAGGTGCCACCACACCTGGGACAGACTTAATATTGAGTAAAAGAAGTCAGGCACATAAGACTACGTACTGTATGATTCCATGTAAAAGAAGTTCAAGAACAGGGAAAATCAATCTGTCGGGATAGAAGTAAAAATAGTAGTTACTCAATGGGGTAGGAGAAAGTATTGACTGGGAAGGGACATGAGGGAGGAAGCCCTCGGAGGTGATAGAAATGTTCTATATCGTGACCTGGGGGTGGTCACCACACAGTGTTTGTATTTTCTCATTGAGTTGTTCATGCAAAATTTATATATCTTATTGTGGTTATGTTATACCTCAATTAAAGCAATTCAGATTGTAACACTCAAGTTTCCAATAACAGATTAAAAATCAAAATTCTCCTTCCCTAATCCCCTCTCCTTTCCCTTTGCCCATCACTCACTCCATTCTAGCCACACTGACCACTTTACTTTTCTTAAAACACATAACATTCATTTTTGTCCCCGGGATTTTGTCTTTGCTGACCACTCTGATGAGAAGATCCCACCCACCCCTCACTCTCTGTCCCCTGTTACTCTCCTCTATTTTCTTCAAGGTGCTCATCACTACCTGACAGCATATTTATTTCTTTGTGTATTTGCTTAGTGTCTGCCTCCTCCACCAGAACTTTAGCTGCGTGAGTCTGTCTTGCTCACCATCCGGCACCTGGCACAGAGAAGGCATTCAATATATGTCTGTTGAATGAATAAATTAGATCGTTTGAAATAGGAGCCGTAGAGTGAAATAAAACACAGGATGATAAGTGCTCTCGGAGTTAAGCCGAGGAGATTCGCTGCTAGTCTGGGGATGGGGGAAGGGGGCGAAAACTTCTTGGAAGAGATGACCCAGGCCTCCAAGCAGGAATAGGGTTTGACAGCTAGAGAGTGGAAGTGGGAAGTCAGGGAGGATGCACTGGGAGTTGCTTGGGAATTGGGCCTTGCTCAGCACGGAGAGCTGCCTCTGCCCTATTGGACCGGCTGCTAGGGGAGCCAGAAGTGTCAAGGTTGGATAGATTCTGCCCTCCTCAAAGGGTGCTGGTCACACCCTCAAGGACTCCATGCCCTCAAGCAGGATCGTGGGGGCCCAGTCCTTGTCCTCCTGCCCCAGCATCTCGGCCACCTTCAGACCATCAGTCATCTACTTCTCCAAAGCGATGATAAGTGTTGACCTTCCAGAGAGTGTACTTTGCCACTCGCTGTGCTCGGCTTTACGTGCATCCTCTCATTTAGTCTTCCTCCAAAATCCGTGTGGTTGGTTCTATCAGCTCCGCTTTCCAGATGAGGAATTGAGGTCTTATGTGTGTGTGGGGGGAGGGGTGGGTGTTTTTGAGACAGAGTCTCACTCTGTTGCCTGGATTAGAGTGTGGTGGCGACAGCCTAGCTCACAGCAACCTCTAACTCCTGGGCTCAAGTGATCCTCCTGCCTCAGCCTCCCAAGCAGCTGGGACTACAGGCATGGGCCACCATGCCCGGCTCATTTTTTTTTCTATTTTTAGTTCCCCAGCTAATTCCTCAGATAATTTTTTCTATTTTTAGTAGAGATGGGGTCTTGCCCTTGCTCAGGCTGGTCTTTTTTTTTTTTTGAGACAGAGTCTCACTGTGTTGCCTGGGCTAGAGTGCCATGGCGTCATCCTAGCTCACAGCAACCTCAGACTCCTGGGCTCAAAGCGATCCTCCTGCCTCAGCCTCCCGAGTAGCTGGGACTACAGGCATGTACCACCATGCCTGGCTAATTTTTTCTGTATATATATTTTTAGTTGTCCAGATAATTTCTTTCTATTTTTAGTAGAGACAGGGGTCTCATTCTTGCTCAGGCTGGTCTTGAACTCCTGACCTTGAGGGATCCACCCGCCTCGGCCTCCCAGAGAGCTAGGATTACAGGCGTGAGCCACCGTGCCCGGCCCAGGCTGGTCTTGAACTCCTGAGCTCAAACGATCCTCCTGCCTTGGCCTCCTAGAGTGTTAGGATTACAGACATGAGCCACTGTGCCTGGTCGGAGAGATTTCTTAATAATGGAGACACAGTGAGGTCAAGTTCCCAGCCCTAGCCCTCACAGCTAGCGAGGACTCGAACGCAGTTATTCTGACTGCAGAGCCCACAGTTCAAACTCTGCAAATCCTGGGAACTAGAATAGCTCAGAAACATCCACCTTGTGCTCATCAGGCTGCAGGTCACCTGACTGTGGCTGGGGGCACTACATTTTCCGAGCCCTTCCTCCACCCTGCCTGTGTTTTACCAAGAGGTGGTAGAACAGCTCTGTGGGCTGTGGAGTAGAGAGGATGAGGTTACTGGGTACCATCACACCTCCTAGGCCGGTCTAGCAATGAACAAAAGGGCGAAAATCACCTGGAGTGGTCAAAACTCCCGTGTCATAAGGTGCCCTTTTGAAGCGGTGTACTGCAGTGAAGGATTTAGGCAGTGCCTTTTTAATCCACTAGGTGTCACCACCACGAGTACTTTCTCAAGGCGCCGGGAGACGGGGACGAGGCTGCAGGACAGAGAGGATAGAGCACTTCTTGCAGGAATCTTGAATACCCCTAAGAGGGTCTGTCCACAAGCATTAGTCGTATTTGACAAGAAGAACTTGTTTCTTCAGTCTCTTCCCCTGTGTTGGCTCTTTCCCTTTTAGCATTTAAATCTTCTCCTCACAAGTCTCTCCTTTTTTTTTTTTTTTTTGAGACGGGAACTCACTGTTTTGCCCAGGCTGGAGAGCAGTGGCGCCATCATAGCTCACTGCAACCTCGAACTCCTGGACTCAGGCAATCCTCCTACCTCAGCCTCTGCAGTAGCTGGGACTGCGGGCACACGCCACCACACCTGGCTAATGTCTTGTAAAATGCCCCAAATTCTTGATTTGTCTGATTGCTTCCCCGTGGTGGTGTTTACTTGCACCTTCATCACCCCTGTACGGGAAAGCTATAAATTCTGCCTTCACCAGCACTGTCCAATACAAATGTGATGTGAGCCATATATGTAACTTAAATTTTCTAGTAGTCACATTAAAAAATTAAAGAGAAACAGGTGAAATTAATTTTAGTAATATATTTTATTTAACTCAACATATCCAAGATAATATCTCAACATGTAAGAAATATAAAAATATTGAAGAGATATTTTATATTCTTCTTTGGGGTATTAAGCCTTTGAAATCTGGTATGCATTTTATATTTACAGTATATCTCAAATTGGACTCGTCACATTTTAATTGTTCAATATCCACAAGTGGCTAGCAGCTCTGAAATCGGAGAGCATAGTTCTAGTAGTTTCTGGAGCTTAAATATTCTAGGGAAGAACTCTTTATAGATGATGCTGTGAATTGCGTTATAGTGGGAGGTGCGTAACATCAGGTTGGCTCACATTAGTGATGGTTAAGTTTGACCCTTTAGATAAGCAGGGACTGCCAGGTCTCTGCATTAAAAAGAAACCCTTTTCCCCCCTCTCTGCTGTTAGTAGGTGGTGGTTTTTGGAATCTTGCAAATAGCAAATTTTTAAATAGCAAATATTTAAAAATATTTTTAAATGTGTTGTGTAATATTTCAATCATACAAAAAGCTTAAAGACGAATATAGTGAACACTCATATCTCCACCACTCAGCTTAAAATGAAACCTTACCCTACAGCTGAAGCCGCTGGTACCTGTCCCCAGTCACATCTCTCCCTAGAGACAACCATTTTCCTCAGTGTGGTATCATTCCTATGCATTTCTATAAATGTTTACTATATATGTAATACACTTCAAAACAAGTGTTTTGCATATTTGGGAGTAAGAGTTCTATCAAGATGTAATTCCCATGCCACATAATTCACCTTTTTTATAGTGTACAATTCAATGGTTTTTAGTATATTCACAGAGTTGTGCAACCATCACCATCAATTTTAGAACATTTTCATCACCCCCAAAAGAAAACTCCTGTATAAAAATGTTCATGACAGCATTATTTATAGTAGCCAAAAAGTGGAAATAACCCAGTGTCTGTCAACTGGTGAATGAATAAACTAAAATGTGGCATATCCATAAAATGGAATATTATTCCACCATAAAAAGGAATGAAGTACTGATATATGCTACAACATGGATGACCCTTGAAAAAATTATATTAAGAAGTCAGACACAAAAAGCCATGTATTGCATGATTTCATTTATATGAAATGTCCAACACAGACAAATCCATAGAGACGGAAAGTAGATTAATGGTTGCCAGGGGCTGGGGGAGGTCAGAATGGGAAGACACTACTAATGGATATGAGGTTTCTTTTTCGGTGATGGAAATATTCTGGAATTAGATAGTGGTGGTGGTTGTACAACATTGTAAATGTACTAAAAACCACTGAATTCTATACTTCAAAGTGATTAAAAGTGAGTATTATGTGATGTGGATTTTTTTTGTTTGGCTTGTAAACTTATCCCTCCAATCTCTGCCTCTGTCTTCACATGGGGTTCTCCCCTTTGTGTGTGTCTCCGTGTCCCCTCCTCTTCTTGTAAGGACACCAGGCACTGGACTTAGGGCCCACCTAATCCAGGATGACCTCATCTTAATCCAGCATGACCTCAATTTAACAAATTACGTCTGCAAAGACCTTATTTCCAAATAAGGTCGAATTCCAAAGTTCTGGGTGAATGCAAATTCTGGTGGGCATTATTCAACCCATTACAAGATTCCTTATCCATTTTTCAGATGTCTTTTTATTATTGAGTTTTAGGAGTGTTTTATATTTGCATGTTTTAAAATTTTATATAAATATTATTATACTGGATGTGGTGTTCAGCCACTTCCCCCCCTCAATATTATGCTTGTGAGATCAGTATGTGTGACTCTGGTCAATGCTTGATCAAGATGCATAACTCTGGTTGGTTTGGTTTTACTGCTCTATGTTTCTCTTTCATTCTTTAACCCACTGTATCTGGCTTCCGCTCTCATCATTTACTGAAACTGCCCTGGTCAAGGGCACCAATGACTCTCATGTAACCAAATCCAAGGACACTTATCTTCCTCTCACCAGCATTTGATATTTCTGACCATTCTTCCTTCTTAAATACTCATCATGGCTTCCAGAACAATAAGCTCTCAGGGTTTCCCTCTGTCCTCTCTTTCTCAGTCTCCCTCAGCCTGGCCCTTGCATGTGGAGTTCCTTGGCCCTCTCCTAAGCCCTCTTCTATTCCCTCTATAATCCCAGGCTTATATTTCATCATTAGATTTCTGTTTGGGGACCTATTACTGCATAAAAAACTATTCCAAACTTAGTGGCTTAAAACAACAGCCATTTATAATTTCTCAAGATCCTCTGGGTTGACTGGGTATGGTGGCTCACGCCTGTAATCCTAGCACTTTGGGAGGCCGAGGCAGGAGAATCTCTTGAAATCAGGAGTTAGAGACCAGCCCGAGCAAGAGCGAGACCCCGTCTCTACTAAAAATAGAAAAAATTAGCTGAGCGTAGTCGCACATGCCTGTAGTCCCAGCTACTAGGCAGGCTGAGGCAGGAGAATTGTTGGAGTCCAGGAGTGTGAGATTGCAGTGAGCTATGATGATGCCACTTCACTCTAGCCTGGGTAACAGAGTGATACTCTGTCTCAAAAAAAAAAGAAAATCTTCTGGTTTGACGGGGGCTCAGCTAGTTGATTCTGCTGGTCTCACTACTTGGGGTCCCACATGTGGCTGCAGTCAGAAAGCTCCAGGAGCTAGAATGTCCAAGACAGCTGGTTCACATGTCTTGAGTCCTGGTGGGAACACATGGACTGCTGGGATGGATGGTCCTTTTTCTCTCTCTCTGGGTCAAGGCCGCTCCCTCTGGGTGCCCTCTGCAGCAGAGTGGCTGATTTCTCACCTGGGAGCTTATGGGTCCCCAAAGCACAAAAGCAGATGCTGCCAAGTCTTAGTTCTGGACCTGGCACAACCTCACTTCCGCTACATTCCACTGATTCAAAGGAGTCACAGGCCAGCCCAGATTCAATGAATACCAGGAGTCCTGGTTCATGGGAAGCCATCTTTGGAGACCAGGTACCACAGTTTATGGGTCCCAAATTCCTAGGATTGCTCTTCTAAGCTCCAGACCCAAACATCCAATGGCCTACGGAACCTCTCTTCTTGGATGTTCTGCCGGGCTATTCAGGCTCTTTCACCACCCAGCTCCTTCTCTCCCTTTGCAACTCTTTCCAGCTGAGAGTTAGTTAGCATCACCTCCATGCAGGAGTTCAAGCCAGAGACTTAGCGATCATCTTTGGCTCCTCCCTGTCTTCAGTCCCCGTGTTCCATTTCTTAAATACCTCTAGAATTACATCTCTCTATCTTCACTGCTGATATTCTAATAACGATCATGGCTAAGATTACTGAGTGCTTGCTGTGTGTGTAAATACTCGGGATGCATCCATTTAGGCTTATCTCCATTTTGCAGATGATGAAACCGGAGGCCAGCAAAGGTTAGATACTTTCGGCAAATTATAAGTACTCTATTCAGCAATAGGGAGAATTGAGAGGCTTTGAGCTTTGCACCAGGCAGTCCTGACTCCAAAGCCTTTGTGCAAGCCACTCAGTGCAGGCCACTATCATCTCTCGCTTGGACTTCCACAGCAGCCTCCCAACTGGCGCTCCTGCTTCTAACCTGGCCCCATTTAATCCATCCTCCATGCTGCAGTCAGAGGGATCTTTCTAGAATACAAAGTAGGTCATGGCACTTCTCTGCTTAAAACTTTTAATGGGTTCCCTCTCTTGCCCTTGAGATAAAAATCTAACTTTTCCTATTTTTTTTTTTTTTGACAGAGACTTGCTCTATCACTCAGGCTAGAGTGCTGTGGCCTCATCATAGCTCACTGCAACCTCAAACTCCTGGGCTCAAGTGATCCTCCTGCCTCAGCCTCCTGAGTAGCTAGTAGTACATGCTCAAGCCACCATGCCGGCTAATTTTTCTATTTTTTGTAGAGATGGGGTCTCCCTCTTGCCCAGGCTGGTCTCGAACTCGTGGCCTCAAGCAATCCTTCTGCTTCGGCCTCCCAAAGTGGTAGGATTACAGGCTTGAACCACTGCGCCTGGCCCTTTTCCAATAATAAAGTTCTTCACAAATTGACCCCTGTTGGCTTGACAGTGTAGCAAGGACAATGCTCCTCCATGGGGGCATTTTGGAAATTTGGTTTTCTGTCTGTCGCAATAGTAAGGATGTGTTACTGACACTTGATGGGCAGGGGTCCGGGATGCTGGAGTGGCGCAATGCAAGGAATGGTTCCACACAGCTGACCTTGGGTTCCACATGATTCTTGAATGTCCTGCTGGACATTCTATATGAAAAATCTATTTATAATTTTCTGAGCCTAGAATTTGTCTCCATTAACCAACCCTACATCCAAAGAAGAAAGGGACATGTTTATTTCCGGTTCACTCGTACTGTGACAATGCAGTCCTTTGGGTCCCATCTTTATGGAGGAAGGATTTCCTGTTAAATTCCCCCTGTTGAGGAGGTTCTCCGGTGTTTCCTTTTCCGGTGAGACAGTGATGAAAGCTCAAGTTTACCTAGTTAGGCAAGTGCCCTGAGAGCAAAAGCTTGCTTCAGTGTTCCACTTATCTCTATGTCCCTTGTTTTCACTTGCTTTGTTTTGCCCTGAAAATTCCTTACTTTTTCAGTAGCTCACCAAAGCATTTAAGATTTTAAAAAATATTTTTATCTAGGATTTTTAGTTGTTTTTAGGGATACAGTCTTCCAGGTACTTAGCCAGGCAAAGGAAAGCACAAACATGAAATATTTTTGCACATACTTAATATAATCTATCTTTTCCAGGAATGCAACTATTAATACTATGTAAATTGTTTTGTATTGTTCAGTACTTTACTATGAGTTCTTCTCCATTATGGAAAATCACAACACCAATGGCAATGTTGCCCAATCCAACACTCTTTGTTCAGTCTGCATTTATCCCTGCCACATTCTTAGTGATTCTACATATGGGTGCCAGTATCTGACTACTTTACTATATCTTCCAATGCAGTGATGCCGGAGTATTTGCATATTGAAATGCCTTCCTTTTGTTTGTCTTTTTTATAGTCAGGGCATTATATAGATTTGTTTTTTGAAATCATGTACCCAGGTATATTATCTATTAATTTCATACAAAATATTTGTTATATGAAAGGGACATTGGGCTTGGTAGGGTACAGAGTCACTGGTATGGGATTTGAGAGTACAGACTCTGGGGACACTTCTGCTACTTTGTAGGTATGTGACTTTGAGCAAGATGGTTAACCTTGCTGTGTCTCAGTTTCTTCATCTGTAAAATGGGGGTAAAATACCTACCTCAGGAAGTAATTTGTGAGGATTAAATGAGTTACAACATGTGAAGTTTTTTTTTTTTTTTTTTTTTTTTTTTTTTATAAAGATTATCAATATCTTGCCTGGGGCGAGTGCCGTGGCATCAGCCTAGCTCACAGCAACCTCAAACTCCTGGGCTCCAGCAATCCTACTGTCTCAGCCTCCCAAGTAGCTGGGATTACAAGCATGAGCCACCATGCCCGGCTAATTTTTTCTATATATATTTTTAGCTGTCCAATTAATTTCTTTCTATTTTTGGTAGAGACGGGGTCTCACTCTTGCTCAGGCTGGTCTGGAACTCCTGAGCTCAGAACGATCCGCCCACCTCGGCCTCCCAGAGTGCTAGGATTACAGGCGTGAGCCACCGCGCCCGGCCTCTAGCTTTCTTTTAAGAAATAAAATCTATTTTAAGTATGTATTTGCTCCATGAGGGTAAGAACCGTGACTGTCTTATTCACAAGAATCTGCAGGATCTAACACATAGCCTCGCACACAGGAAGCATACATCAATTTTTTTATTTAAAATTATACAGCATTTCCAAAAGTGTTTCATAATTAAATAAATTTTGGAAGCATTGAAAAGTATAGTCTACTCTATGAGATTTACAATGTATATTAACATACTAAAGTCTAAGTAGTCTGGTTATTAAAAAACAAAACAAGATAAAATAAACAAAAACAAAAACCTGTTTAAGTTTTTTTTTAACCCAAAAGTATACAAATTTATTTGACCACAGAACTTTCATTAACTTCTATTATATATCACAGAATAAATGTCCAATAGAATAGGCTTCAGAAATTATGACTAATACCATAGCTAATTCATTTTACCTAATTTATTTATCAATGAAAAATACTTAAGATAGGTATTCACATAGAGAGTATTGGAATGGCCTTTACTGGGAAGGAAAAAAAAGTCTAATAAAGTAGTTGTGAACAATGCTAGAAAAAAAATTCCATTCTTATTGTTATGAGATAGTTTTAAAATATCAACAAGCAGTATTGGTGTATGATTCACAGATATTTATTTGAAAACCTCACACTAGTACATATATAAATACTGTGATTAGATATATTAGATTAGGGACATTAGAAAGTAGATATTTGCTTTAAGCAGTATTAAATAGTTATATTCCTCTGTAGAATTCTTAAAAATAAGTATAATTAATAAATGTTTAGCTTTTTATTTAAAAATAAATTAAAATTAAATGTACAACACTTTTATAAAATCAACAATTCTAAACCAGAACACAATTTTTCTCTTCCATGAATAAAATATCAGGTAAATTATTAAATTCCATTCTCTATCGAATGCATAATCTCTCTGCCCAAGATATCTTGATAATTGGACTTCAGGGTTCTGCTTTAAATGTAGAAAGATGGAAAGAATGTCACTTCATCCAGGTAATGAAAAAAAGCTGGAAAATTCTCAAAATTATAATTTTTCTTGAATCCATCGGAAGCTGAGATCTTAGGACAACCAATTAGCCTGAATTCTAAGGAAAGACTGGAAACTCCAAGAAGAGACCAGATGTTTGAACCAACGCACGTGGAACAGAACACAAGAGAAATACGTGGCTGTTACACAAGTAGGTAAGAAGAATTCATGTACAATTTGTATAAATTGCTAAAATCTGAGGAACTAACATGAGAGCATAAAATCCATGGTAGGTGCAGACATAGGGGAATCTACATCCATTCACAGGGTTTTCACAGACTTTTGGTTGATGCTCATAAGAAAGATTACAGGCACCACAGAAAACCAAATAAAGCCACACTCATGATGCAGGTAAAGAGGAGGGGAGTTGTCACCACTGTAGGAAGAACAGGAAACCCTGCTCAGGAAACCCTTCTCTCCTGTGCAACAAAAACCTGAAAACAAAGGGTTCAGAAAACCCCATACCAGATAAATATAAAATACATAAATAATTAAAACAAAACAAACAGCACAAACCTAGACATGTCATATTCAAAGAGCTGAAACCACAGGTAAAGAGAATACAGATGCCTCTCAACTTTCAATGGGCTTATGTCCTGATAAACTCACTGAAAGTTGAAAACGTTCTAAGTTGAGAATTCATGGCTAACTGGGGGCTGCAGGTCACTGCTGCTGCCCAGCATCAAGAGAGAAGTGAGATTTCTACCAAATGAATATTGCTTTCGCACCATCGTAAAGTCAAAAAATTGTAAGTTGAAGCATCGTAAGTTGGAGACTGTCTGTATCTTGAAGGCCAGAGAAGAAAAGACACAATATGTACAAAAGGTAAAAAGATAAAAAGTACAATAAACTCATCAGACACTATACAAGCTAAAGGACAGTGGAATGACATCTTTAAAGCATTAAAAGAAAAAAACTGTGAACCTAGATTTTATGTCCAGAAAATCTTTCAAGAATGAAGATGGGGAAACACAACACTGTTTTTCTGTACCATATTCTCACAACACACTTCTGACACCAAGTGTGTATGGTTTCTCCCCTCACACCAAGCAATTCTCCATCATCTGATGGACACCAACTGGGTCCTATAATTCAATTCAATTCTGGCATTATCTACTTGGAGGTTGTGTCACACCCCACAGGTTAAGGGCTCAGTCCCACAAGACTCCACTACTTCAGATGCTAATCACAAGTCTTAGATTATGACCAACTGCTGTACCATTGACCAACTGCTCATAAATTGGGATTCCCCCAACTGGTGTTTGATGATCTGCTAGAATGGCTCACAGAACTCAGGGAAACACTTTACTTATTTTTACCAGATTATTTAAAAGGATACAACTCAGAGACAGCCATATGGAAGAGACATATAGGGCAAGGATTGGGGTAGGGGGTGGCAGGAAGCTTCTGCACCGTTTCTGGATGAGCCATTCTCCCAGCACTCCACATGCTCAGCAACCCAGAAGCTAATCACATCTTGTTCAAGAATTCTTATAAAGCTTGATCTGTAGTCTCCACCTCCTCTCATTTTTTATGGAGGCTGGTAGATGGCCATGAAAGTTCTAACCCTCTAGTCCTCTAATCATTTGGTCTTCCCAGTGCCTGGCCCCATCCTGAAGCTATCTAGGAACCCCTTCCAAAGTCACCACATTAGCATTAACTCAGATGTTACAGAAAGGGGTCATTATGAATAACAAAAGACATTACTGGGCCAGCCACAGTGGCTCACGCCTGTAATCCTAGCACTCTGGGAGGCCAAAGCGGGCGGATTGTTAGAGCTCAGGAGTTCAAGATCAGCCTGAGCAAGAGCAAGACCCCATCTCTACTAAGAATAGAAAGAAATTGGCTGGACAACTAAAAATTTATAGGAAAAAAAATAGCCAGGCATGGTGGCGCATGCCTGTAGTCCCAGCTATTCTGGAGGCCGAGGCAGGAGGATCGCTTGAGCCCAGGAGTCTGAGGTTGCTGTGAGCTAGGCTGATGCCATGGCATTCTAGCCTAGGCGAGAGAGTGAGACTCTGTCTCAAAAAAAAAAAAAAAAAAGACATTACTGTTACTTAGGAAATTTCAAGCATTTTTAGGAGCTTTGTGACAAGAGCTAGGGATAAAAACCAAATACATTTCTTATTATACCACAGAAAGATAAAGATTTTTTTTTTAAGAGCATTCATTACCAACAGACATGCATTACAAGAAATGTTTTTAAAAAGTGCTTAATGCAGAAAGAATATGAGATCAGACAGGAACTTGGATCTACATAAAGAAATAAATACCTCCTGAAACGCTTTAAATGAAAGGAAATATAAAGGTCATATTTAGCTTATTTTATCACTCTAAAAGATAATTGTCTGAAGCAAAAATAGTAGCAGCAATGTTTTGGTAGTTTATAACGTACATAAAAGTAAAATGTCTCATAACAATATCACTTAAGATGGAGAAATTTAGAGTTTACAGTTGCAAAGTTCTTATACTACATATGAAGCAGTATTATATTATTTAAAGATAGACTGTGATTAATTAAAGATAGGTGAATGTTATAAACCCTAAGGCAAACACTAAAAAAATTTTAAAGAGCTATAAATAATAAGCCAATAGTGGAGATAAAAAATAATCATAAAAAAAGTATTCTATTAAACCAAACACAAGAGGAAAAACAAACTAACAACAGACGGAACAAATAGAAAACAATTAGCTGCTATGTGGAAGCTCAGACAAAAAAAAGAGAAAACAATTAGCAAGGTGGTAGATTTTAATTTAACCATATCAATAATTAATTTAAATGTAAAGGAAGTTTAAACATACTAATTAAAGGACAGATTGTCAGATTAGATACAAATGCAAGACCCAACTATATACTGTCCACAAGAAACTAATTTTAAATGTAGAAATATCTAGTTTAAAGATATATCATTCAAATGCCAGTCAAAATATTTTGATTATTGATCAAATTTCCACACCCTAGTTATAAACATTATTTGATATTGTGTGTAATAATGTAATATGATTTTTCTATGTTAAATCAATAACTAAAAATTCTTTGTAAACCTATGGCTTTCTTTCCAAAATTATTGCCATAACATTCTCTTAACTTTTGTGTTCAGGACACAATCTAGCAATTCAAAAAAGAATTAAGGCTAATACCTCAGCAGTCTTTTATTGATAATCAGACCCACATTTAGCTCAGGCCTGAATTGGTTGAGATGTCATATTACTGTCATCAAATTAGGAATAGATGACTTTGTGCCTTTCCTGTACTTTTGTAAATATAAGCATTTATTAAACAAGACTCCACAAAACCAAGTGTGTTAGTTATTTATTGTTAAATTTCTATGTGCTTCATTCACTTGTGCAATTTCATTGCTTCCAGATTATATTAGTGTCTGTTCTTATAATCTTTCTATCTCATATTCTTTCTTGGAGATAGAAACTTCCTAATGATTGATCTATTGTCACTCCACAAGCTTTCTTCTTTTTTTTAATAATTTATATTCCACTTATTCTATGATCAGTAACATAAAGATAATTTTCAAAATACCTTTATGCTGTAATATCAAGGTAGTTCATATAAAATAGGCTCATCTGATGAAACTTTCTAATATGTAAAGATTATGCTGTCTCTCTTTTTGGGAAATCTCAACCCACAAGAAACAGCAATTTTATTTTACACTATATTCTGCCCTAAAACTATATATCAGAATGTTTAAAATTTAGATTTGAAGACTGATTACATTTCAGAATAAGTAATTTAATGCACAAAAAGGAACTTGGCATATACAATTTCTCTTTAATAATATACATTGTAAGAAACAGAGATCTTTAAATATTTTAACAATGCCCTAGGTATTGAGACTCCTGGATTTAGGGGAAAATATTGATATTATAATTCTATTTAGTCCCCTTATTTAATCTCTTGTTTTCAAAAAAAATGATTGAGAACTAAAATATAAGTCAGAAAAAAAGCATGAATACAGACCAATTGATTTCTCTTTTCATAACCTTAAAACATAACTAGAGTGACAAAAACAAGAAGTACCAAAAGATAAGATTGAGTAAGAAATGCTTGCCAACCATAATAGTCACTTAAAGTGTTATGATAGTTATATGGAGATTATTGAGTGAAGAGGAAGACATCTACGTCAAAAATGGTGGGAGTAGGGGTGTCTCAGGGAAGGCTATTTGGCTGAAGTGTCAGTTTTGAACTCTCATAGAACACAGTCAGCCAGGCCAAAGTTGACTTGGGAGAAGCACAGGAAGGTGCTGTCAAGAATAGTATGTGCACATGCCTGTAATCCTAGCACTCTGGGAGGCCGAGGCGGGCGGATTGTTTGAGCTCAGGAGTTCGAGACCAGCCTGAGCAAGAGCGAGACTCCGCCTCTACTAAAAATTAGAAAGAAATTAATCGGACAACTAAAAATATATAGAAAAAATTAGCCGGGCATGGTGGCACATGTCTGTAGTCCCAGCTACTCGGGAGGCTGAGGCAGAAGGATTGCTTGAGGCCAGAAGTTTGAGGTTGCTGTGAGCTAGGCTGATGCCACGGCACTCATTCTAACCTGGGCAAAAAAATGAGACTCTGTCTCAAAAAAAAAAAAAATAGTATGTGCAAAAACCAGCAAAAAATGCAAAGATATATTTACATAAATTTTAAAAGTTATGTATGTTAGTATTGAGGCAATGACAGAGAAGTGGAACAATGCCAGACATGAAAAAACCTGCATGTGATACTAAAGATGTCAGGGTTTTTTTCTTGTTGTTTTGTTTTGTTTTGAGACAAGCTCTCACTCTGTTGCTCAGGTTAGGGTGCAGTGATGTCATCATGGCTCACTGCAGCCTCAAACTCCTGGGCTCCAGCCATCCTCCTGTGTTAGCCTCCCAAATAGCCAGGACTATAGGCTGGTGCCACCATGCGGGCTAATTTTTTTTTTTTTCTCGCTATTGTTCAGGCTGATCTTGAACTCCTGCCTCAAGCAATCTGCCTCCCAAAGTGTTAGGATTATAGGTTTGAGCCACTGTGCCTGACCAAGATTTCAGTTTTTATCCTGAAAAAAGTATGGATAAATTTTGCTCTGAGACATAAAATTTGCATTTTTTAAAAGACCATCTTGAAATAAAAATGGAATATAAATTGGAGAAGAACAAAAGAGCGAGACCAATATGGAATAGATTGCAGTAAAACAGGCAGAAAATTTACTCAATCCTGAATGAAGAAAAGCAGTATTAGTAGAATGGAAATAAGACGTCAGGTTCAGTACGTTTAGAAGATACAATTTACAAGGCTCGGTGGCTAATTGTGAGACATGAAGGAAAGGGAGGAATTTCTAATGATTCTCAACTTTCTAAATAGATGCCAAAAACAAACTGGGTGAGCATTGTTAGAACATGTTCAGATTTTTGACATATTGAGATTAATGAACATATCAACATCCAAAAGAAGATGCACAAAAAGATACATTGTTTATCATCAAACAGAAAGATTGAGATAGATATTTGGGAAATATGGCCCATGGGTGGAATTGAAAATCATAAGTGAGACTTCCTCTAGAACAGTGGTTTTCAAAATGTGATCCTGAGACCTCCAGTTGACCCACAATGGTTTGCAGGGAGTCTATATGTATGAAAGAAAAACAGAAGATTCACAGACATCTTAGAACATTGAGGTATAAGCTTACTCATTATTTAAAACTTTTTAAAAAGTTTAATTGTTATTCTCACAGAAATTCCATTACATGTTTAATAATTAATGCTTCGAATGCTCTACAAAAACTACATTAGTAAGTTTTGTTTTATTTATATGTAAATACATACACACACACACACACACACACACATAATAGATAGAGTCAGAGCCTCACTGTGTTGCCCAGGCTGGTCTCAAACTCCAGGCCTCAAGCAATCCTCCCACCTGGGCCTCCCAAGATGCTGGGATTACAGCCATGCTATTTTTCACATGTATGACTTTACATTTTAATTAATACTGTTGTGCTTTATTCCCCAGACACAAAAATGTCCCAGTGTTGACCAATTGAAGCATAAAAATAAGATGGCAACAAATACTACAACACAGAATAATTTAATAAAGAAAAATAAATAACATATTCCTTCCATGAAATCTAGAGTGGGATGGTTTTACACAAGAAACTGAAAGAGAAAAGTGCAGATGGAAAACGCCGTTATGAAGATCTGAATATTGCATATTATTATGGGGTCCATTTACCTCAATCCCCCATCAAATAGCGAAGCTTTGTCAAACAGTGACATAAATATATGTTTTTTGCTCCATTTTCAAAGAAAGCACAGCTTCCCTCAAGTAAGCCAATTTAGTTTTTTTGGAAAAAATATACCATTTTCTAATATAAAACTGATTAATTTAAACTATAGAGATATCCTTCAGCATCGAATACTTCACAGCAAAAACAGGCCAAAGTCACATTGTTGCTAAGAAGCTGGTAAAATCAGCCACAAAAACTAAAATATTTTGCTCAGCAACAAAACAGAACAAGCTTTGGCAAAAATCTTTTAGCATATGACACTAGTGGATGTTGCCTAGTTATAAGTAACCTACAATGTTAAAGAGCCGTCACTATCTTTGAGGAACTGACCAGGTGGTAAATTCAATATATTTAACAACTGGTAAGGCACAGACAGCAAGCAGTCACAATGGATGCCAACTGTGAGCAAAGGGTATAGGACTATTGATGTGTGTTAGCTTGCATACCAGCAGATACTTTGCTTTCCAACTGTGTTGAGCATGAATAATTTCTTGACAATTGCCTGCTGCATATACGAAGAAGTACTTGATAATGTTTCTTTGTTTGTTTGTTTATCATGAAAAGTATTAGTGTTCTCAGTAAAAGAAATAATCAACTGTGTGAACACACAACCTGCAGAATGGGAGAAAATATTTGCAAACAATACATTCGACAGGGGACTGATGTCTAGAATTTACAAGGAACTCAGAAAACTCAACAACAACGAAACAAATAACCCCATGAAAAAGCAATCAAAGGACGTGAATAGATGTTTTTCAAAAGAAGAAATACGAATGGCCAACAAGTATATGAAAAAATGCTCAACATCACTAATCATCAGAGAAATGCAAATTAAAACCACAATGAGATATCATCTTACACCAGTCAAATAGCTATCATTAAAAAGTCAAAAAATAACAAATGCTGTTGAGGATGCAGAGAAAAATGAACACTTGTATACTGCTGGTGTGAATGTAAATTAGTACAACCTCTATGGAAAACAATATGGAGGTTTCTCGAAGAACTATGAATAGAACTACCAGTCAATACAGCAATCCCACTATTAGGTATCTTACTCAAAAGAAAAGAAATCATTATATCAAAAAGATACCTGCACTCATGTGTTTATCTGTTTATCATAGCACTATTCACAATAGCAAATAAATGGAATCAAACTAAGTGTCCATCAATGGACAATTGGATAAAGAAAACGTGATATATAAGTAAACACACAAATAAACACAATGGAATACTATTTAGCCATAAAAAATAAAATCATGTTTTTTGTAGCAACATGGATGGAACTGGAGGCCATTAGCTTAAGTGAAACAAGTTGGAAACCAGAATGTCAAATACTGCATGTTCTCATTTATAAGTGAAAGCTTGATAATGTGTACACACAGACACAGACTGTGGAACAACAGACACTGGAGACTCAGAAAGGCAGGAGTGTGCGAGTGGGGTGAAGGATGATAAACTACTGGAATGGGTACAATGTAATCATTTGGGTGATGGTTACACTAAAAGCCGGAACTTCACCACCAGGCAATACATACATGTAACAAAACTGCACTTGTACCCCTTAAATTTGTACAAATAAAAAAATAAAAATTTAAAAAGTCCTAGTGTCTCACTTAGGAAAATTTTTGACCTAAGGTTACTCTAGACACTCTTCTTTTTGACAGCCCTAATCAATCAATAGCTAAGTGAAAGGTTCAGAACTTCAGGAGACAGGCAATGTCCAAAGGGCCTTTCAAAGTGCCTTTTTACTAAAAATAATTTTAAGTTATTAATCAGATATTACCCACCCTAGTTTCTCAGCTGTCTGCTATAACGTTCTTGAAAGAAAACTCTGTTTCTATACTCACGCAACACTTCTGACACCAAATGTGTGGGGTTTTTTCACACCAAGAAATTCTCTGATCCTTGCAGATGCCAACTCTGGGTGTCCAACAATTCAATTCAGTTCTGACACTAAGTACTCAGAGGTAGTGTCAGACTCCACAGGTTTAAGGGCTCAGTCCCACTTCAGAGGCCAGTTCTGGGTATCAGGTTACCCACACAATACTTCTGACCGACTGGCTATATAAATCAGGGTTCCCAGGACCCCCTCCTCAGGATCAATAATTTATTAGAACGGCTCACACACAGAACTCAGGAAGCCATATTACTTATGTTTACGGGTTTACTAGAAAGGGTAGAAATGAACAGCAAGAGAAGAGGGCAAGGTCAGGAAGGGCCCTAGTGCAGACTTCTGTTCGCATGGAGTTAGATGTGCTGACTTTCCAGAAGGTGGATGCATTCACCAATCCAGACGCTCATCAAATCTCACTGTTCCAGAGTTTTTATGAAACTTAATCTCCAGCCTCCAACCCCCACTTCCCAGAGGTGGGGGTTGAAAGATCCAAGCTTCTAATCGCTTGGTCTTTCTGGTGACCAGCCCCATCCTGAGGCTATCTAGGGTCCCCACCCTAAATCACCTCATTAGCATAAACTCAGATGTGTCAGGAACCAGGGACATAGAGCAAATATATTTCTTATTATGTCACAATTTCTTTGTTTGAATTGTTAGTGTTCATGCCAGTAGAGTGTCCCTCTCTTAGGAGAAGACAGACAAAAAAAAATTTATCTGAATCAAGCCTCACAGAGTCAATTAGCTTTTTCCCCAAAGTTTAGTTACCTGCCTCCCTCTTTTATACCTTTTTGAAATGATTGACAGAAATGACAACCAGTCACAACTTCTTTGTCCCATTTGGGGAACTGGGAAACAGCAGGTTCTCTAAGTTCTTTTTTCTATTTCCAGAGATTGGATAATTTGCATAGATTATCTCTTAGTAAGGAAATGACCCAATCCTTACAGTGCTACCATTATCTGGTGTTTTTGTCAAGTTCGTCTTTTCCCAGATGAAGGAAGGCAAATGGTCACTGCAAGGCAGATTATCCAAAGATCCCGGTGGCTCACCCTGCTGTTGGAGAAGAGATTTTGTTTGCTCGTTCGTTTAGTTAACAATGTCTTTCTGAACCATGCTGGGGACTGGAAAGGTTTGATGGAATTAGTACTAACAGAGTACCTGCAACCAGTGCAACAAGAAAGGTGTTGTTACATGAATAAATGGGAGTTTGGCCCAAGCGCCAATCCCCAGGTAGCTTTCTCCGTAAACAATAGCGGGAAGGTAAAAATGTGTCTCCAGATCTTAATTCAGAATTTAAAAAGTAGATTATGAATATTGTGAATGAGATCAAAGTTTAGCCTCTTCTCAGCATGCTGTGCGAAGAAATGGGCAAATTCAAAATTATGCTTTTCACATTTAAAGGAATGAGAGAGATAAGATAATAACATTTCTGCATGACACGTCATAGACAGTAAAGCACATTTCTGTGATTTTCAAGGTCTTTTTCAAGTGGTATATCTCTCAAACGTATTCAATATTTTGACTTCCGGCCTGAAATATCTTAATGTTACTATATGTAAGATTTCATAGTTTCTCAGGAAAACCAAACTAGCTTTACGGTTTCAACAAGAGTCGATTCTTTTCTAAACTTGGGGATTTTTTCCCATGTAGGGGTGATAAACAATATATTTAGGGGTTTGAAAACCATATTCAAATGCTACAACTAAAACATGAAGATATAAGTTTCAGAGCCAAAAGCATCGGTGAGAGGTACATTAGGAATTCTTTGGCAATTATCTCTCCAATTGTAATATTCAACTTCCTAGTAACTGGGAAATGCAGAAAGTAATTATAATGAGAAAAGCTGCATAATATCTTTGATCCAAATATCCAGAACTACTTGAGAGCAGCAACAATACTTAATGCCATTCTCAATAACCTATAATTATAAGTTAGGTTCTTACAAAATAGAAGAAATAAAAAGTAAGGGAAGACATTGCCTGAATGTGGTGAGTAACTTAAAACTCAAATAGATAGATCTCATACATCTGGATTGAGATGTATAATAGCACGGGGTAGGAGCCTCTTGTACTGCAGACCGAGTACTGCTTAACTGTAGATCCCACTGAGGCAGAGGACCACAAAATCAAAGCAAAGGAAGTGTGGGCAGCTTTTATGGAACTTGAGGTTTATATATCTTGATGATAGTAGTGGAAACCACACTATTGTTCTCATAGATATGAAACAACTTTACTAAATAATAAAGAGAATTATAATAGTTACAAAAATTTATAAATAATTTTATTTTATTACTTAAAAATTAGCTTTATGATTAATATTTTAATAGACTTTATTTTTTAGAGCAATTTTAGGTTGACAGCAAAATTGAGCAGACATTATAGAGAGTTCTCATATACCTCCCACCCCCAAACATGCACAACTTCCCCAGTTATCAACATCCCCACCAGATGGTATGTTTGTTACAACTGACGAACCTACGTCACCCAAAGTCCACAGTTTACATTAGGGTTCATTTTTGTAGTTGCACATTTTATGGGCATTATTGACAATTGTATAATGACATGTATTCACCATCATACTGTCATACAGAGTGAAGAATGCCTAACAGAATAGTTTCTTCATTGCCTTCAAAATCCTCCGTGCCGCACCTATTCATTCATTCCTCCCTCCACCAATCCCTGATTTGTTTATTCGCTCCAGGGTTTCACCTTTTCCAGAATGTCATACATTTGGAATCACACAATATGCAACTTTTTCAGACTGGCTTTTTTCACTTAATAACATGCATTTAAGCTCCCTCCATGTCTACTCATGGCTTGACAGCTCATTTCTTTTTAGTACTGAATAATAATTCATTGTCTGTATATACCACAGTTTATTTATCCATTCACATAGTGAAGGGTATCTTGGTTGCTTCCACATTTGGGCAACTGTGAATACAGCTGCTGTAAATATTCATGCGCAGTTTTTTTTTGTGGACATATTTCAGTTCACTTAGGTAAATACTAAGGAGCACGATTGTTGGATTATATGGTATGTTTAGTTTTATAGAAACTGCCACGTGGTCTTCCACAGTAGCTGCATATTTTGCACTCCCACCAGCAACGCATAAGTGTTTCTATTATTCCACATCCTTGCCAGCATTTGGTGTTGTGTTTTTTTATTTTGGCCATTGTAATAAGTGTGTAGTGGTAACTCATTGTCTTAATTTGCAAGTCCTTAATGGCATATACTTGGGATCATCTTTTTATATGTTTATTTGTCATCTGTATATCTTCTACACTGAGACATCTATGCAGGGTTTTGATCCATTTTTTATCAGGTGGTTTATTTTTTTACTGTTGAATTTTAAGAGTTCTTTGTATATTTTGGACAGCAGTCCTTTACTGCATATGTCCTTTACAAATATTTTTTTTCAGCCTGCTTCTCATTCTCTTGACAGTATCTTTCACAGAGTAGAAGTTTTTAATTTTTTTCTTTTTTTTTGAGACAGAGTCTCACTTTTGTTGCCCGGGCTAGAGTGAATGCCGTGGCATTAGCCTAGCTCACAGCAACCTCAAACTCCTGGGCTCAAGCGATCCTCCTGCCTCGACCTCCTGAATAGCTGGGACTACAGGCATGTGCCACCATGCCCGGCTAATTTTTTCTATATATTTTTAGTTGTCCGATTAATTTCTTTCTATTTTTAGTAGAGACGGGGTCTCACTCTTGCTCAGGCTGGTTTCGAACTCCTGAGCTCAAACAATCCGCCCGCCTCAGCCTCCCAGAGTGCTAGGATTACAGGCGTGCGCCACTGCGCCCGGCCTAAACATTCTTTATATTCTGTATATGTGTCCTTTGTCCTTTATATTCTGGATGTGGAGGTGTGTAGGGCGTAGATTTTCTCAGGTTCTGGATTGCCTATGTATTTTTAAAATTGTGTCTTTTCACAGACAGATTGTTTTTAAATTAGTAAGTCCAGTTTAAAATTTAATTTTTTTATGGTTAGTGTTCTTTTGTGTCCTAAGACAACTTTGCCTACACCAAGGACATGAGGACATCCTATGTTTTCATATGGAAGTTTTTCGATTCTGGACTAAGCCTGTGATTCATCTCAAATTAATGGTATGAGACAGAAGCTGAGGTTTACTTTTTTCCCCATACAAATACCCAAATTTCCAGTACCAAATGTAAAAGACACTTTCTCCCACTTAATTGACTTAAAGCCTTGGCTGAAAAAAAGTTTGTATGTATAGATAGGTAGGTAGCTATCTCTGTGTGTATGTATGTGTGTGTAGGGTTTGTTTTTGGATTCTCTGTTCTGTTGTCTGCCTCATAACTGCATGGTCTTGATTGCTGTAGAGTAAGCCTTCTGGATTTGTTTTCTTTTTAAAGATTGTTTTGGGCATTTTATATTATGCGCATTTCCATAACAGTTTTAGAATCAGTCTGTTATTTTCTGCTGGAATTTTGCAAGGGACAGTGTTGAATCTACTGCTCAATTTGGAGAGAATTGCCATCATAACAATATTGAGCCTTCTGATCCATGAATATTATATATCTTGCCATTTATTTAGGTATTTGAAAATATCTCTCAGTAGTATTTTGCAGTTCAGTAGAGAGGTCTTATACATCTTTTGTTAGATTTATTTCTAGGATTTTTTAAAAATTTCATTTTTAATTGTGTGTTGCTAGTATAAGGAAACGTAATTGAGTTTTGTACATTGACCTTGTATCCTACTACATTTGTGAAATCATTTATTAATGTGTATAGATTCCATAAGGTTTTCTATATATGTAATCATGTCATCTAGGAATAAGGAAGCTTTCACTTATCAATATTTGTGCCTTTTCTTTCTTTTTCTTGCCTTCTTACACTGACTAGGAATTTCAGTACAATTTGGAATAGAAGTAGTAAGAATGGATTTCTTCATCTTGTTTCTGATTTTAGGGGAAAAACATTTAATGTGCCACCATTAACTATAATGTTAGGTGTAGTTACTTCATGGATACCATCTGTCAGGTGCAGATAGTTCTATTCCTGCTTTACTGAGAGTTCTTATGACTGGGTATTGAATTTTGTCTAATGCTTTTTCTGCATCTGTTGAGATAATCATATAGCTATCTTTTAACATTCTGCCAATATGATATATTGATTTTTAGAAATTAAACCAACTTTGTATTCCTGAGATTAAATCCTTTTGTCATGATTTTTATATTTTGCTGACATTGTTTTTCTAATATTTTAAGAGATTTCTGTCTATGTTCATGAGGGATGTTGTTCTGTAATTTTCTTCTAATATCTTTGTTATGGCTTATTGTCAAGATTAAGACTCCAGCTTTTAGGTCTTATATTTCATAAATTTCTTCATTTTAATTTTTTTCTTTCCTTTTTAAAGGTTTACTATTATTTTCTAATTTTTTAGTTGAATCTTTTTTTGAATCATAAATATACTTAAGTCTGTAAATGTTCTTCTGAGTGTTGCTTTGACTACCTCATTTTAAATAGATGTTGTATATTATTTATAATCAAGAATAAGAAATATTGTAGCAGGAATACTATGTATTTCAGTCACAAATAAGTTTCCAGTAATGATTCTGTAGGTATTCAGGGCTTCTGCTAGACATTGCTCTTCTATGAATTCGATATAGTCTCTGTAGATCTGGCCATTGACCTCCAGATTACAGCCAAGAAGACAAGTTGGGAATGATCAGATGACAAAGTTTTATAGTCCCTGCCATGCTAACTCTAGGTCCAAATTTTTAAACTTTACTGTTGACATTTTGGACTGGATAATCCTTTGTTGGGAGGGAAAGAGGGCTGTCCTGTGGACTGGAAGATGTCTTGTAGCATCTCTGGCTTCTATTCACTAGATGTTCATAGCAGCCCCACTGAGACAATTAAAAATGTCTCTAGACATTGCAAAATGTCCCTGGGAGCGTGAGGCCAGAATTGCACCTAGTTGACAACCATTGTTCTAGATCAGTTTCTTTTTGTCATTTTTGTAGAGCTAGTAGGTTTCCATGTAAAATAAATATGGACTAAATTGCTTTTTCAATTGATAGCAAACTGGGAAGAACACAGGCAGAGTCTGCTGTTAGCTTCTTCAAACAGTACGGAAAGTATAGCTTGGATACTGTCACTCCTGCCTTATTTGGTATCAGAAGTAGTGTTTGAAGCAGAGACTAAAGACACTGTATGCTTCAAATAACTGAAAAATACAGGGGATGCTCTATCTTTATTCTGTGTCTATTGCTTAAATGTTCCCGCTAATTTTTTTGACTGAGAAGCAGAACTGCTCCCCTGGTTTTAAAAATCAGGGTGAATATACATTCATAATCTTGGACAGACAGGAAGACACATTACGTGTTTATCAGTTGTATGATAAATGTCTGAAGCATGCTTCACAAGCTGCTATGGTGGCAGTGGTGCATAAAATGTTACAAATAAATAATAACTTATTACAATAGCTATATATTTCAAGAGTGAGTATGTATTACTCAAGCTTCCTAACTTTTCCTCGTTGTTAGAAATAGTGTTATAGGGTTTTTTTTTTGCCACTTCCCTCTCCATTATATTTGTCTGAAAAGTATTTTGTCCATAGATTTTTTAATTATTAATTTTTATTTTTAATTATGGTTACATAATAGTTATATATCTTTATAGAGTACATGTGGTGTTTTGCTACAGGCATACAATGTGAATTAATCAAATCAGGGTAATTGGGATATCTGTCACCTTAGGCATTTATCATTTCTTTGTGTTAGGGACATTGCAATTCCACTCTTCTAGTTATTTTAAGATATACCCTAACTTATTGTTGATTATAGTCACTTTGTTGTGCTATCAAATGTTGTTCATTCTATCTATTTCTTTGCACCCATTAACCATCTCCACTTTATCACCCCCTCCCCACTACCCTTCCTAACCTCTTGGAACCATCATTCTACTCTTTGTCTCCATTAGATCAATTGTTTTTAATATTTAGCTCCCACATATAAGTGAGAACAGGTACGTGGAATTTTTAAAAATACACAAGGCCAAATTGCTTTCCAAAAGGACTGGACAGCCACTTGTGATGTTACTTTTACCTTCAGCTATTTTCTTGGCATTGTTTTTACCTTTTCTCCTACCACTGTAACTTTAATAAAAACTTTAAAAAACTATTTAAAAATAAAGTGTGTAAGGTACAAAAATCTTAATGTGTTATACACATCTGCATAACTACTACTGAGATCAAGATCTACAACATTTTTAATACCCACAAGATTCCCTCTTCTGTCTTCACACTCAATGCTCACTCCCAGAGGTAATCAATATATAACGTCTTTAAATATTCATTAGTTTTACCTACTCTTAAACTTCGTGTAAGTAGAATCTCTTATGTCTAACTTCTTTCTTGCAACATAATGCTGAGATCCATCCATGTTTTTGCATGAATTCTCAGTGTGTTCTTTTTTGTTGTTATATAGCATTCCACTGTATTATCTGCTACAATACATCCATTCTCCTGTTGATATTTGGGTTGTTTCTATTTGGGGCTATTATAAATAAAGCTCTATAAACATTCTTGTACATGTTTTTTGGTGTACAGATGCACTCATTTCTTTTGAGTATATGTCTAGAAGTAGGATTGCTGGATTTTGGCTTAAGTGTCTGTTTAGTTTTAGGTGGTTAAGCGTCTGTTTAGTTGTAGGTGTTTCTGCCAAGGAATTTTCCAAAGTGGTTGTGCCAATTTAATCTCCAATCATTAATATATGAGAGTTTCAGTGGTTTTACATCCTTATCAATTCTTGGTTTGTCTATCTTTGTGGTTATTGTAGGTGTGTTTTGGTATTGCATTGTGGTTTAAAAATGCATTTCCCTGTTGAGTAATGCTTATTGGGTATTTGGTTATCCATCTTTGTGAAGTTCCTGTTCACGTTTTTTTGTCACTTTTTAAATTGTATTGTCTTTTTCTTATTAGTCTGTAGTTTATTACACATTTTTGGATATGAGCCTTTTGTCAGATGTGTTGCAAATATCTTCTCTCAATCTGTGGCAAGTGATTTCTTTTGCTTAATGGTATCTTTTGATGTAAAAAGTTCTCTCTTTTAATTAAGTTCAGTTTATGAGTTTTTTCTTTTAGGTTTATGTATGTTATTTAAGAACTCTTACCCTACTCACAAAAAAATTCTGTATTTTCTTCTAGAAGCTTGATTATTTCAGCATTCACATTTAGGTCTATGATCTCTCTCAAACTGATTTTTAAAATAGTGTGACATAAGAGTCAAAGTTAATTATATTTTCCATATGGATATCTGATTGTTCCAATACTTAGTTACAATGACATCTTGGTTATAAATCCAGTGACTATGTGTGTGATCACCACTCTAACTTTTTTTTTTTTGAGACAGAGTCTCACTTTGTTGCCCTGGCTAGAGTGAGTGCCGTGGCGTCAGCCTAGCTCACAGCAACCTCAGACTCCTGGGCTCAAGCGATCCTCCTGCCTCAGCCTCCCGAGTAGCTGGGACTACAG
>CAUYSK010025385.1:0-12468 GCA_963575035.1 Avahi laniger | reverse complement strand
GTGAAGGGCAACAAACGTAACCTAAACATCTGTACCTCCATAATATGCTGAAATTAAAAAAATCAATCAATCAATAAATAAAAAACCAATTACGTGACGTGTAAATGGTTTCACTAAAAAGCAGTGAAATTTTAGAAAGTTAACAAGGCAGTTTTTCCCCCCAATTCCTAGAAAATATTTCTTCTATTTATTATACTAAGTTAATTACAAAGTTTTGCTTATTTAATTGTTGTTAAGTTATTTTGTGAATAGGAAACGTGGTACAGGACATATAGTGAAAAGTAATCTTCCTTTCACCTCGGGGCCCTGGCACCCACCTCCAGTTTTCTTGCACACCCTTGCAAAGATATTTTACCCAGTTATAGGCTTAAGTGTCTATGTGTATATATGTGTGTGTATGTGTATGCATTTATTGTTTATCTGTAACTCGAATTTAACCCTGTGTCCTGTGTTTAATCTGGCAACTCTATGCTGACTTTAACGCTATACTTGGCTTTGTCTTTGCCACATTGAGAGTGTAAATCACCACTGAGGCACAAGAGAGAGCAGCCTAGCATGTTTGGAAAGTCTGGGCCACATACAGACATGTGTGTGTATAAATATGTATACACACATATCTATAATGATTTATATATATATAGTTCAATATGAGTTCATGCTGATGTCTCTGACTCTCGTCCAGCACCATAGGTGCCTTCTAGCCTTCCCTCTTTGCTTATCTATAGCTTCCCCTTCCAACAATTAAAACCCTGGCCTCCAATATCTATTTACTTATTTGCCCATTATTACTGATGGTACACATAAAATTGTTTCAGAATTATTAACCCTGGTCGGACATGGTGGCTCACTCTTGTAATCCTGGCGTTCTGGGAGGCCAAGGCGGGAGACTCTCCTGAGCTCAGGAGTTCGAGACCAGCCTGAGTAATAGTGAGACCCCATTTCTACAAAAAATTAAAAAATGAGCCATGCATGGTGGCATACGCCTGTAGTCCCAGCTACATGGGAGGCTGAGGTAGGAGGATCACTTGAGCACAAGAGCTTGAGGTTGTAATGAGCTACAGTGATGCCACCACACTCTAGAATTGATAACTCGTACCCCCATGAGAAAAATTTACCAACCGGGTTCAGTGTTTCTGTACAGTTCGTTTTGTCTTTAGCCTTATAATTGCAAGTAAAAACAGCATTTGCAAAGTTACTTTGGCATGCCCCTTTTCCCCATGCCCTTCAGTAATGTGATGACATACAGTTAGATTCATTCATCAAAGTCTGCATTCCGTCCTTGGATCTCCTAACATCCTGGCTGATATATTTTTTATTGTATACATTACAGTTCCCTCTTTGTGATGGACAGTTTTATGGATCTTGACACATGCAGAGCCATTTATTCACCATCTCAGTATCACCCAGAACAGTTCCATCACCCAAAAAATTCCTACTCTAGTTCCTTTCTCCTGCCTCCTGGTTAGTAGCGATGGAGGAGCAGGATTCTGATTTACAGTTCAGTTTGCTGTGATAACTTGATCCTTTAGAAAACTCTCAGTCATAATATGACTTTGGTGAGGTAAGTGAGGACCCCGTGGTGTCATGATGGTCCTTGGCACGTGCTGGCTGGCATCAGCTTCTCCCTGGGGCAGTGACCCTTGTTCACCTGATCACTGGCCCCTTACAGAGATCCACTGAGATCTGTGGCTGGTGAACTTTTCATCTGTTCTTTTGGCTTGGTTGGTGCTGCCTGTGTCCAATCCATGCTACGTGGGCATAAAGGGCAGTTCAAGGATCTCCTTCTGTCGGATCATGCTGGCTCAACAACTTTGCGTTCAGGTGGCTATACCTCCATTTAGCACAAGGCAGCTTAGAAATCAGCACCCTCAAACGGGAGAAAGTCAGGATGGTGAGATGAAAGTGTGCAAGTGGTCGGTGATGGGAGGCTAGAGTCCCTCCATCCTCCATGTTACCATTCTAAGCTCTCACATCTCCACCTCTGCCAGCCAAAGCCAGGAGAGAGGAAATCAGAACCACAACCGCTACTCCCACGCACCTGACTCCCTTCCTCCGATTAGTCTTACCACAGTTCCAACAGGTGAGAAAAGAACTGGCTTCTCCTTTCCCTTTCCTGCCTGGACCACGTCCTTACGCAAACTCGACGGTCTATTCTGGAGTAGACAACTATGGCTTTTGGGCCTCTCCTGTTTTTGGACAAGCTGAGAATGTAAAAATCATTTTAAATGGTTGGAGAAAAATAAAAGTAAGAAGAATATGTTGTGATGCATGAAAATTATAGGAGACCCAAATTTCAGTGTCTGGAAACTTTTGTTAGAGCACAACCGTGCTCACCCATTTACTTATTATCTATGGCTGCTCTTGAGCTAACACCACAGACTTGAGTAGTTGTGACAGAGACTGTATGTGGCACTCAGGATTTCACACTGCTGCTCAGTGTACTATAAATCTCAGTGACACAGTTATAACTAGACAGTATTTCTAGTACCACACATTTTGCCAAACCATGACATTTTGTTTTATTTTAAATACCAGTGCATACCCATTATGTCAAAACAAGAAGAGAAAAGTGAATTTCGAATGTCACATTTTGAGGCATATGGAGTGAGAATTATTTTGTTATTGCGTTAAACGGCAAAGTGTTGTGTTTATTATGACATTGTAGCTGTGCTAAAAGGATATACGACACATCAACAATCATCAGGCTAAGCATTCTTTTCGGTATGTCCAACTCCGGAAAGCAATGATCGGAAAAAAATTAGAATATTTAAAATGAAAATATCTCAACCCAGCACAATTCTTTTACAAAAACAAAACATAAAAATGAGATGCAATCAAAATAAGTTTCTGAGCAACCCATTTGTTAACAAAGCAAGGAAAATCATTCTCTGATGGTGCGTTAATTAAATTGCGTTTGTTTACAGCAGCTGAAGAAATGTGGCCAAAGAAAACAAACTTCTTTAAGATTATTAGTCTTTCAGTGACAACAGTTCCCGGTAGAGTTGAAGACGTTGGAAGCAATCTCAATAGTCAATTAAAGGACAAGACAAATAATTTGAGTGGTTTTCCTGGGCTCCTGATGAGCACAGATGTCACCGATACAACTCGTTTGTTTATCCAAGAAATCAGTGCAGAGTTGAAGTGACTGACCAATTAATCTCCATGAATAGTCCATGTGGAAAAAGGCATGCAAAAAATTCTACAGCCCTGTGCTTCTTAAGCTTCAATGTGCACACAAACCACTTGCGGAGCTGGTGACCATGCAGATTTGTATTCAGTAGGCCTGGGGTTCCCAGAATGTCAAAGTGCCCTCCTGGGGGAGCACGTTTTGACTAGCAAAGCTACAGGATACTTAGAATTTCGCTATTTTTGCAACTTAAAGCTGTCACTTGCAGGTAAGACTAAGAAACACATTAAAAAGTGGCAAAAAAATAATTCTATGACTTCATGCGTAAAAGATGTAGAGGTACATAATACAACATATCTCTGTCAGATGTTGAAATGTGAGTTAGTACACAACACATCTTTTTCCTGTCTGAATTTAAAACCAATGAAGCTGTAAGACATATGGAGACCAAAATATCACATTTAATACTGATAAAGCTATTTAGAGAAAGTGCCTCAAATGTAGGCCAAGGGGGCTTGCTAGTGCTCCTCTGAATTGAATGATATGAATCAACTTTCTAAAATAATGAGTCAGATTCAGGAACAGAGCCTGGGCCGCAGGCTCACTGACTGGCCAAGAGCTAGTGAGAATACACAGTCTCTGCACACAGCACATCCCCACAAGAGAGGGAGACAGGCTGAGCCCACACACCCAGCTCCTGGAGGGAACCACTGAGGAGTCAGAGAGAAGTGAGGAGTCAGAGAAGAGTTATCTTAGAAAAATTCCTCCACGTGGACTGAGGAAAGCCTGCAACGCACTCAATCTTTGCATGACTTCAGAAGACCTTTGGGGTAGATTAGGAGGGACTGCACTTGTTTGCTGTCACCAGATGACTCCCTCATCCGGTTATACTCTTAACCGAAGGTTTTGCTAACATACCTCCCACAAAGAGATTTACTTCTAAAAAAATGCAAAATAGAGCAGGGTTGTGTGTCCACATTAGAGCTGCCACAGGGCTGGGAAAGAGAGTAATGGGGACTTGCTAGCTTCTAGAGACCAAGATTCATCTGATTGTAAATACCCAAATGTAAGGAAGGAATTCCAAACGCCGGTGAGTCAAAAAAGAAATGAAAACTGACCAATGCCTTGCAGTCGTGGCCCCACTCGGAAGTTGGAAGTTGATCCCCCACCCATGCAGGCATTGTTGCTCTTATATGTTCCTTCCGACTCTGAAATTCTATGATTCAGTGACTACAGTTTTGCTGGATACCTAAGAAAAAGTAGAGCTGGTATTTTACTGGTCTTGGCAACTTTTCTAAATGTTTTTAATTGCTGACAGACCACTTAATCAAAATTAAAACATTACACAATGTCCCATACTCAAAATCAGAAAAAAAAAATTCAATTCTTTCTAAAACTGTCAAAATTTTGTGGATGGTTATAGAGTGTTGAGCTACAAATGCCTTCATTAAATGAGGCAGCATTCAAACCTATTTAATTTGGAGCTCCACTGCGGTAGTATATAAAAAAGAGCTTGAAGCAAGTGAGCTATAATCATTTCTTTGTTGATCTGTACCCTGAATAGCCAGTTCTGTTCTAATAGCATGCAGCTGGGGGTTTTGTTGGGGGAGGACAAAGATGCTTAATTGCAACCATTAATATGTGTTTACCAATATAATTTATCTCTACTCATTCTTCAATTACTATCTCTTATTTAAATATGGATAGTGTTTCCAAGGCTGTGATTTTCATAAAACATTGGAGGACACATCTTTAGAGTTTAACTAGAATTTTAAGTACTAACCTTATGCTTGCTGCTTTTTTGCAATCCTGTAAGAGTTTGTTGGATTGCATACCAATTTCCCTTCCAGATTGATTGATTGATTGATTTTGGTGAAATCCAGCTAGAGGTTCAGCTAGAGAGGTTAAGTTGATGCAGCAAAATACATGGATTCAGAAAGAAGAAGTTGAAGTTTTATTGCCTGATGATATCTCTTGGAAAAATGAGAGCCACGGTGACTTGCCAAGATCGTCAGAGCTGTGAGAAATCTAAAAGATTATCTACGATTCGCATATTTTACAGATGAGAAAACTATGGCCCAGAGAGTTTGAGTGACTTGCTTAACGTTTCTCTGAGAACGTTCTACAGATAACAGGACCAAAGAACTCAAGGTGTCTCTTAAGCAAAATAGTAGTTGAATATAGCAGAGATAAAAATAACATGTTTCCACAAGATAAGTAAGAAGAACAGAGATGAGCTGGATAATTGAATCTTATAGAAAGACACAGAAGGAATAGTAAAAGTCAACTAATTCAAATATATTTTACAAGTGAAGAAACAAGACCAGAGAGATTAAGAACTTTACCCAGGGTCACACAGGTGGTCAATGTCAAAGAGAGGACACAGAATTCAGGAATTTTCACTCAAAGTGCCTCACTTTTCCCATCTCTCACTGTAAGATCATCTCAAATAATCTCCTTATTTTCAAAGAGTAGAAGTAAGCATCTGAAAAATCACAGAAGGCATCAGAACACAAAGCAGATAAGAGATCAATTTCCTATCTGACAGTGATTTCCTGCAAAAAAAACTCTAAGATTATTTAAGTTCAATTAAAATTACTATGCTTCTTTTAGGAAGAAATATATTAAGATAGGAGATAAAGCTGGTACCATATGAATAAAATGATTTCTGCCCTCCGGCTGTTCATTCTTTTGTGTGAATGAACATGCAAGCACCTTTTACTCCATTGACTGATAATTGTGAAAAGTACCAAATAAGATGTATAAAATGGATTAAGAATTTAAGGAATAGAGAATAAAAATATGTTTATCAGATATTATATACTTGTTAAAAATCTATATTCTTGACTGTATAAAGACTTTACCACTTGGAAATGATGAAAGGGATTGAAAAGGATTCTAATTAAGGATAAGTCTCTCTTACGGAATATTTTTAAATAGATTAGCTTAATTATAACAAAATGTATTTATTTCTACCAATAAATACTGATACAATGCAATCTTTATTTAGTGCTTTAAACAGCTGTTAAATTGTATAGCAAATCCATATATAGAGATCATTTCTATGGCTTTTCTTGGGAATGATTTTACCTTCCTGATGAAATCTTTTTTATGTCTTGCTTCACCTAATGTACAATCTTTATACAGTCATTAGGCTAATCATCGTCTCATCTAAGGGGGGCAGCAAGCCCTGAAGAAGCTGAGAGTGGAGGAACACGGTCTCAAAACTTAGAAATATTACCAAGCTAATGTATCCATTAAACTGTGTATTCGTGCATTCACTCAACCAACAAATATTCATTGAGAAAATATTAGAGACTAAATATTCTCTAGAAATTGAAAATATAATAATAGAGCTTAGAATCTCCTAAGAAAGAATTATAGAGAAACCAAAATAATACACCGATGTGCGATATAAAAAATATTGTCAAGGAATGTGAAACTCGACTGGCAGTCAGGGAATGCTTCTGTAAAGGAGAGGACAAAAGACTTAAATCTTGAGTTATGTTCTTTATCTTGAGTGTGACTTCCAAGACTCAATGGTTTGTTTTCACTGAACAAATATTTACTTAGTAACTATAGACACTATTTGGGCCCTTAAGAAAAGTAAACACTAGCTTGTGTGTTTGGGTTTTAATTATGTAAGGTTTAAGAATGTAAACCTATTTTCTTCACTCACTATTCATTGCTCTACTTGACAAACTTTGAACAGATAAGACTCATTGAAAACTAGTAATTAATGAGTATATAAACACTTAAGAGTGCTATTAAAGTGTTTAAAAATCCTTAAGAGCCTTTACAAAGGTCACACACGCCCCACTCATTTTGTTTACAGTATGAGTTCACCTGGCAAACTTTGTTTTTGTATGCAAGGCAGAGAAAAGTTTCAGATCAGCTTCTACAGAAACAATTGCAAATAGATAGGACTGAATTACTGAGGTTTTACTTTAAATGGAAAGACATTAAAAGCATTCGATATCCCGTTTTTGTTCATATTTGTTCTCGTACGCTCCACATCAACCAAAGTATGTTGTTTAATTAATTCATTTTTATGTTTGGTCATAAATTCTCTAACCTTTGATTACTTAAATGACAGGGGTTTATTTCTTCCTCAAATTAGGGAGAATAAGAGGGAAAATTATCCCAGGTAAAAGGGCCCCAAGAAAAACCCAAAATATTGATAAGAATTATCTTTGAATTATGAGATTGTGGGTGACTTTACTCTTTTGCATATTTTTTTTGTATTTCCCAAGTGCTCTACAGTTAGCATGCCTTACTTCTTTAAGAAAAAAATTGAAATAAAATTACAAAATACCTTAATACATCGTTCTAGCAGATTTAGCCTAAAATATTCATTTCAAGAGCATTAATAGTTTAGGAATAAGCCCTTTTGTAAGCAGCTCAATGTGGTCCATATTTAATTTCGATCCATATTATGTTGGTTTCACACACCCCTGAATCAGAGCTCATGAAGATCAGGAACATGACAAGAGACTGAATAGCAAGAGTGAGCAGAGACCAGTGAGGTAGCGAGGGTTGTGGCGATCCAGTCATTGGTCTAGAAACTATGAGCTGGCGGGCAGTGGAAAGAGAAGAGGAGGGGACAGGTGCGGAGAGAAGTTGAGTCATCAGCGTGGCAGAGACTCACGCAGAGGGCAGCAATATCCACTCTGCAGGGGCAAGATAACGAAATTGATAGAGCTGCTTCTTATCAGAATAGCTCTTTGGTGCTCAAGGAGGCCTGTGTGTCTATTTGTGATTGATGAGATTATTTTATTCTGTCTGTTTTTCTTATGTTCTTACAACATAAGCCATCAACCGAGGCAATCTGAAGATGTATCTGTTCCTTGCAACAGAAAAGAAGCTAGCTGGCATAAATAAACATATAGGTTGTATTCAATAAAATTAAAACGAACAACAACAAGACACTGTAATAAATAGCCTCTTAGAAGGTAAATTGTTTTCAGTGTTTTGAATTAATTATTTAGGATTGCATCCTAGAATAAAAATGGACAGGCCAAAGAGGTAAGAACTTTTTTCATAAATTGCTTTGATAACTATTGTAGTTTACTGTTTTTGTATGATGTTTATATCTTTTAATTTCTCATTTTGTGAATTTCCTGTTTCTGTTCTGTGTCTACTGTATTTTGACCAACCCGATCTCCATTTGCGATGTGTTTCTCCCTTACTTGACTCCACTATAGAGAGAATAAAAGCTAAATTTTGATGTTTCATCCACCCTTGTTGGTATGAGAAATAAGTCTGCTGGTGCATTCTTCTCCAATTTCTGCTTTCTTCCTGCTTGAACTGCCAGGAGATGCAGCAGTCATTTGAAACTAAAAAAGTAAAAGCTACATACTAAGAATGCTTGAGTCAAAATGTTTACAGAGCCTGGCTCATCAGTGATGTTTAGAGTCAATGTATAAGCCTTCAATTGATTCCCGTGGGCCTTCTTGTTACCCAAATAAAATAGTCCCTTTTATCTGTTAAGCCACTGTGGTATGTTTCACTGTTTCTTTTAGCTAAATACGTTTTTTACTATTATACCCATTTTTTCTTATGAAGATCTATGAATATTCACTCCTATGTTTTCTCCAATGAGTCTTACAGTTTTCATTCTTATAATTATGTCTACAATACATTTTGAGTTAATTTTTGTAAACAGTGTAAAGTTAAAGTCTAACTTCACTCTTTTGCAGGTGCATATCCAGAATCTTTGTTGAAAACGCTTTTTTTTTTCTTTTTTGAGACAAGAGTCTTGCTCTGTCATCCTGCCCTGGGTAGAGTGCAGTGTCATCATCATAGCTCACTGCAACCTCAAACTCCTGGGCTCAAGTAGTCCTCCTGTATAGCTCCTCCCATCCCAACCTCCCATGTAGCTGGAACTACAGGCACACTCCATGACGCCCAGCTAATTTTTCTATTTTTAGTACAGGCGGGATCTTCCTGTTGCTCAGGCTAGTCTGGAACTCCTGAGCTCAAGCAATCCCCCCTGAGCCTCCCAGAGTGCTGGGATTACAGGCATGAGCCACTGCGCTCAACCAAAAAGACTATTCTTTCTCTGTTGAATTGTTTGGACACTCTTGTCAAAAATCAGTTGACCAAAAATGCATAAGCCTTCAGAGTTTAATTCTAGATTCTCAGTTCTGGTCTGTATGTTTCCCCTTTTCTAGTAACATACTATCTTGATTACTGTTGTCCTATAGTAAGTTTTGAAATTGGTATGTTTGAGTCCTAGATTCATTTCCCGTTTTCAAGATTATTTTAGTTATTCTGGGTCTCTTGCAATTTCATATGAATTTTAGGATCAGCTTGCCAATTTCTGCAAAAAAGGCTGCTGGGATGTTAATAGAGACTATTTTGAAATTGTAAATCAATTTGTGGAGTATTGCCATCTTAACAATATTAAGTCTTCCAATCCATGAACACAAAAGTCTTTGCATTTATTTAGATCTTCTTTAATTTCTTTAAATGATCTCTTGCAGTTTTCAGTGTACAAAACTTACACTTCCTTTGTTAAATGTATTCCTAAATACGTTATTCTACTTGATATATACTACTCGATGAATATAATTATTTTCTTAACTTTATTTTTGGATTGTTCATTGCTGGTGTATAGAAATAGATTTTTATATATTTATCTTGTATCTGCAAACTTGCTGAATTCATTTACTAATTTGTGTATGTGTGGCAGGGTTGGGGAGATTCCTTAAGATTTTCTATATATTATATAATATCATGTCACCTGTGAATAGAGACATTTTTACTTCTTCCTTCCCAATCTGTATACTTTTTATTTGTTTTTCTTGCCTAATTGCTCTAACTAGAACCTCCAGTACAATATTGAACAGCAGTGGCAAGAGCAGACAGTCTTGCCTTGTTCCTAATCTTAAGAATTCTTTCAGTGTTTCACCATTAAGTGTGATGTTAACAGTCAGTTTTTTGTAGATGTCATTTATCAGATTATAGATGTTCCCTTCTATTCTTAGTTTATGGAGTAGTTTTTATCATGAAATGGATTTGGTTAAATGTTTTTTCTGCATCTTTTGAGATGATCATTTTTTTGTCCTTTATTCTATTAAGGTGGTATATTACATTAATTAATGTTCATATGTTGAACCAACCTTGCATTGCTCAGATAAATACCATTTGGTCATAGTATATAATTCTCTTTATATGTTGCTGGATTCAGTTTGCTGGCATTTTGTTGAGAATATTTACATCTGTAGTCATAAGGGATATTGGCTGGTAGTTTACTTGTAGTGGTTTTTGTCTGGTTTTGGTGTCAAGGTAATACTGCCTTCATAGAATGATTTACAAGGTATTCCTTTCTCTTCTGTGTTTTTGGAAGAGTTTTTAAAGGAATGGTGTCATTTTTAAAACATTTGGTAGATTTCTCCAGTAAAGCCATCTGGGCCTGGACTTTTATTTATGGTACTTTTTTTATTATTAATTCAATTTCTTCACTTAAATTATAAGTCCATTCAAATAATCTATTTCTTGTCAAGTTAATTTTGGGAGGTTGTGTTTTTCTAGAAATTTTTCTATTTTATCTAGGTTACTTAATGCATTGGCATATAATTATTCATAGTATTCCCTTAAATTATTTTTATTTCTATAGGTCAGTAGTGATGTCCCCCTTGCATTCCTGATTTTAGTAATTTGAATCTTCTACCTTTTTTCTTGGTCAGCCCAGCTAAGGTTTGCCAATTTTGTTGATTTTTTTTTTTCCAAAGAACCATCTTTTAGTTTTGCAGTTTTCTCTGTTTTTCTATTCTCTACTTCATTTATTTCTCTTATAATATTTATTGTCTCCTTCTTAGTGCTGGATTTGAGTTTAATTTTCTCCTCTCTTTCTAACATCTTAGGGGAGATAATTATGTTATTGTTATGAGATTTTTCTTCTTTTTTAATGTAGGTACTTTACAGCTATAAATTTCCCTTTAAGCATTGCTTTGCTGCATTTTGTAAATTTTGGTATATTGAATTTTTGTTTTCATTCATCTCAAAGTATTTTCTGGTTTTCCTTGAAATTTCTTTGACTCACTGATAATTTAGGAATATGTTGTTTTAGTTCCACATATTTGTGAATTTTCTAAATTTCCTTTTGCTGTTGATATCTAATTTCATTCCATTGTGGTCAGAGAATATACTTTGGAGGATTTTAATCCTTTTAATTTATTTAGGTTTATTTTATGGCCTAACATATGGTCTATGCTAGAGAATGCTCCAGATGTGCTTGAGAAGAATGTGTATTATGTTGCTGAGTAAAGTGTTCTATAGACATCTGTCAAGTCTAGTTTTTGTATAGTGTTGTTCAAGTCCTCTATTCCATTGTTAATGTTCTGTCTAGTTGTTCTATCCATTATTGAAATTGGAGCATTAAAGTCTCTATTATTGTTGAAGTTTCTATATCTTTCCTCAATTCTGTCAGTTTTTGCTTGATATACTTTGGAGATCTGTTGTTAGGTACATATATGCTAATAATTGTTATAACTTTCTGATGGATTAACATTTTTATCATTATAAAATGTGCTTATTTATCTTTAGTAATCATTTTTATCTTAAAGTCTATTTTGCCTTATATGTCTATAGTCACTCCAACTCTCTATTGGTTACTATTTGCATTGTGTATCTTTTTCTATTCCTTTATTTCAACCTATTTATTTCTTCGGATTTGAAGTGTGTCTCTTATAAACATCATATAGTTTGATCCTGTTTTTTAAAATTCATTCTGCAATTTCTGCCTTTTAATCAGAGTGTTTAATCCATTTATATTTAATGTAGTTACACATAAGGTAGAATTTCTGTGCCATTTTGCTATTTTTTTTTTTTTTTTCGAGACAGAGTCTCACTCTGTTGCTCTGGCTAGAGTGAGTGCCGTGGCATTAGCCTAGCTCACAGCAACCTCAAATTCCTGGGCTCAAGCGATCTTACTGCCTCAGCCTGTAGCTGGGACTACAGGCATGTGCCACCATGCCCGGCTAATTTTTTCTATATATTTTTAGTTGTCCAGATAATTTCTTTCTATATATTTTTTAGTAGAGATGGGGTCTCACTCTTGCTCAGGCTGGTCTTGAACTCCTGAGCTCAAACAATCAGCCTTCCTTGGCCTCCCAGAGTGCTAGGATTATAGGTGTGAGCCACCGCGCCTGTCCTTGAGTGGTTTATTATAGAATGTTGAGTTAGATCACTTTCCTAGGGTCATTGGGAGGGAATCAAAGGCCTTTGTTGTCTTGGAAGATTCAAGCAGGAACGTCTAAGGCAGAACCAGCTTTGCTTTGTATTCCTGGAAACCTCCTTTTCTATCACCTTTGTCGCTGTCATAGTGGTGTGTCTTA
>CAUYSK010025378.1:0-148596 GCA_963575035.1 Avahi laniger | reverse complement strand
TACAGGCATGCACCACCATGCCTGGCTAATTTTTTCTATATATTTTTAGTTGTCCAGCTAATTTCTTTCTATTTTTAGTAGAGAAGGGGTCTCGCTCTTGCTCAGGCTGGTTTCGAACTCCTGAGCTCAAACAATCTGCCCGCCTTGGCCTCCCAGAGAGCTAGGATTACAGGCGTGAGCCACCATGCCCGGCCAAAGTTTTAAATTGTATTATTGGAGATGAAAAATGGTATCTCATTGTTTTAATCTGCATTTATTTCACATGAGAACAGTTGATCATTTTTTCATATATTTATTGGCTATTTGTGATCTTTCTATTCAAACTGCCTATTCTTGTCCTTTTTTTTTTACTTTATTTTTATTTTTATTTTTGAGACAGAGTCTCACTCTGTTGCCTGGGCTAGAGTGCCATGGCGTCATCCTAGCTCACAGCAACCTCAAACTCCTGGGCTCAAGCGATCCTCCTGCCTCAGCCTCCCGAGTAGCTGGGACCACAGGCATGTGCCACCATGCCCGGCTAATTTTTTCTATATAGTTTTAGTTGTCCAATTAATTTCTTTCTAATTTTAGTAGAGGTGGGGTCTCGCTCTTGCTCAGGCTGGTTTCGAACTCCTGAGCTCAAACAATCCTCCCACCTCGGCCTCCCAGAGAGCTAGGATTACAGGCATGAGCCACCGCTCCTGGCCTATTCTTGTCCTTTGTTTCCATTGCTTTTTCTTACAATTTGGAATGCCTTCTTTATCATACACTAAATTTCCACATATGTTTGGGTTTGTTTCTGTACTCTCTATTTTGTTCCATCTGCTTGCCTATTCAAGTATTAATATTATACATTTTTAATAACTAGCTTTGTAATATATTTTAATATCTGGTAAGACTAAGTCATCCTCAATTACTCTCCCTATTTAGAATTTGCTTACATGTTTATTTTTCCAGATGCACTTTAATATTATTTTATCAAATTAAAACACTCCTGTTAGAATTTTTTATAATTGGAATTGGATTATTAGATAAATCAGAACTGTCATATTTATAATAATGAGTCTTCTTGCTTAAGAATAAGGTTTTAAAATTTTTATTCAAAAATTTTTTTGTATTCAATATACTTTTCAAGTTTTCTTCATATAGGCCTTACGCAATTCTTGAGTTCATTGTTAGATATTTTACATTTGTCTTTGATACTGGACAAGGATTTTTTCCTTCAATCCTATTTTGCATCTGGTTTGCATATAGGGAAGCTATTGATTTTTACATATTCTGGAAGAAAGATGATAAGAGGCATGCAGAGGAAGAGGAGGAGAGGTGTGGGGGAAAGAATTAGGAGACAGCTGAGGAGATGCCTTTTAAGGAGGAGAATGTCAACACTGTTAAATTATGTCAAAGTCAAGAGGGAGGGTATGGAGCGTGTACTGGGAGCTGGTTGAGAGAGGGATGCAGTAAAGATATGAGTGGTTAGGGGTCATGCAGGAAATAAGGACATGCCATTCCTCTTTGCCTTTTATGTGCTATTCATTGCTGCAGTCAGAGAGCCCTCCACACGAAACAGAGAAATCTAGGAGCTTGGATGCATGTGTGTGTGTGTGTGTGTGTGTGTGTGCGCGCGCGCAGCTGGACAAGGAGCGCAGGGACTAGTCTCAGAATTTGCGGGGTTCATTCGGGAGCCGATTATTGATGGTTTCATTCACAGTGGGCAAGCTTTAAATCCAAAATTGGCATGCAAGGCAAATGAGAGGAAGTTAGTTTTCTCTGATGCTATAGAATGGGGGAAACTAGGACATGGATTTGATTTCCTGGGACATGAGGGCAGTAGAGGAATAGCAAGACATTGTTTTTTTCCCCCAAACTCATTCCAACTGAAGATTTGTTCAAATGGCGCCAGAGTTCCCCAAACGGCCATAAATCCCTGACTTGGCTGAAACCTGGCCTCCCTTTTCCTGCCCAGGCTTAGCAGCCTTGCCACCAGCCGTGGAGGTTCTTTTGGCAGCAGCCGTGAGCAGGAAGAGCTGTGTGATTGGTGTATGGTGTTGTCTTCTCCCTGTTGTGTATTGTTTGTCCTGCCTCTTGCTTTAGCAATATGGGCACTATTGTTGGCTGCAATGTTACAATAGGGTAAAGATTTATAAACATCATTCCTTTTACAAAAATATCCTTTCCAATAACTAGACCCCAAGGGCAAGCCTATGAACTGCCAAGAAAGCTGACTTCTCCAGCTGTAGAACCTACGTTGTTCCTCTCTGAATAAAGGAGTGATATTAATATGGCTGTTGATGGTCAATCCTTGGCATTTAGCTTTAAGGCTGGAGAATATGGATGGAATTTACCCATGTCTGGAGGAAAGGCTCTTTGATACAATGAAATTGACTCTCAAATTCTAAAGGACCATTTCTCAGGTTGCCAGATAAAATACAGGATACCCAATTAAATCTGGATTTCAGATAAACAATGAATAAAAATTATTTATATGTTTATTCACTAACTCCGGCAACACTAATCAGCTTGTCTTTCCAAGATGGTGCTGTCCATATAATACAAGAAACACATGAACAATGCTCAGCCGGACTTTGCTGGTTATGCTGAGGATTGAAGGGCCTTTGGGAAGTATTCTTTTTATGAACCTGTGCTAGATCTCCTAGATAGGTACTGGATTCCAGTTTCTATCCATTCTTTATGTACTGCACTTCTCATATCTCTCTTGTCCTCCTCATTCCATAGGAGTTCCTATTATTAACAGAATTAACCCAGAATGTTCATGTAATAGTGATTTTGCTTAGAGGGTGTTTTCTCTTTGCAGTAGTCCCCTGGTAGAGTCTTTGCTTGGTTTCTCTTCCTCAACACTTCCTTCATGACACAACACTCTACCCCTAGTACAACCATCTGGAAAATGATCCTCAAACTCCATTTTGTCATGTGCTATAGTGATGCGCTGCCAAGCAAACCCACCCGCCTGTAGAGCTTGAACCACATCCATATACGACCTGAGATTTTCAGCTGTTTCTAGCTCAGTCACATCACTGAGTTTTGTACCCTGAGTTCTTGAAAGGTGGACTCTCTGTCATATGTCTTCACAGCTCCTTGCTCAAGGAACACTAACTGGTTGATTGGTTCCAGTGAATCTTATCAGAATCGGCCAAATTTAACTAGTGGAAAAGTTGTTTTAAGCCCAAGGTTTTTACACTGGAGAGGTTAAGAGAGACTAGAAGACACCAAATCCTGCTCTCACTTATAAGCCTCTCTCTTCCTGCTATTTCTAGCAGGAAGAGATCCGGGGCTAAAGGCAGAGATCTCTGTGTTCGAACTCCTGGTTGAGGTGATGTGATTGGCAGGTGCTCCTTTAAGCTCCCAAATCAGCTTAGGCAGAGAGGGACTCGATAAATGCTAGTGATGGAACTGACCTGAGATGTTTACTCTTTGAGCCACTGAATTCCAGATTTCTGTGTTGAAATCTATAATGTGTTTCTCTTTGGAACTTACTGTTTGTGTCTGCAGATGTTGCTTAGCAGAATAATCTCCTGGCTGCTTTATTCAAGGATATTATAGAGTCCTAGCAGAAGTGGGAACCAAGAACAATAACACTATTAATAAAAATAGCTGAAAGTTATAATCACAATAATAACAACAATTACATAAAGTGGCCACTGTATTTCAGGTGATTTACACAAACATTTCTTTAATTCATGCATCACCAGTAGGTGCTTTTGTTACCATTTCACAGATGAAAAAACTGAGCTCCAGAATGGCGAAGCAATTTTCCCACGGGTAAAAACTAGTGAAGTACCAGGGCCGGTATTTGAATAAATGTCCGCCTGGCTGAAGTCCTAGTCCAATATGCCAGCTCACATCCCTCTTCTTGTTGGTCGTTAGGGACTTTTTGCTTTGTGATACAGACTCAAAGGTCCTACTAGGCCCTCACTCAAGGACAACGTGAGGGCCAAATGTAACCCAGTGCCCACAGCCAGATGGCACACCATTCAGAGGATTATCTGAATGCCATGACCAAGAGGAATAAGGGAACTGGACCCAGCTCCTGGGGGTCTGGAATGTGATGTAGGTCCCCAGGCAGGCTCCTCTGAAACCAGACCCCGCCTTGACCTTGGTTAATTACTCTGGAGCTATTCACACACCTGAATTCCTGCTGTCAGTGGGTGCTGTGATGCATGTGAAGGCCGTCAATGAGCACAGAGCAGTGCTAATCCTTGTGAGCTTGCCCCAGGGCCGGGCAGGACGTCCTGTGAAATGATTACCATGTGATGAAGCTCCGCTGCTCCTAGCCCGTCCTGGTGTTCCAGCTGCAGTGCTAACAGGCTTTTCTTCTGGGACATCCTGGAGCTGGAAATCGTTCACACAGATCACACACATGCCAGCCCTGCTGCAGGCCTCTGGCTTGATAGCAATCAGGCCCTCCCACTTGGAGCTCGTTACCTGGGAGCTGTCCAGATCAAATGATGGAAACTGGCTGGGGTGTAGTTGTTACGGTCAATTACCGGCAGCCCATTAAATGAGGGTTGGCAAACCTAGGAGCCACTGAGCGCCATTTCCAGGGCTCTTGGGGTTCATTGTTTGTCCAGCCTCTCTTCTCTTATCCTACCTTGGCTCCATTATGTTCTTTCATGTTGAAACTCATGGGAATAGGAAAGGACGTGGAACCCAAGGGTTTCTGATTTAGAGTGTCGTGACTCACAGGTGGCAGTATGGTGTGGGGACCTCAGCGCTCAGAAGGTGGGCTGAGCCTCTTTAGCTTCTCAGGGACAGAGTGCTCGACTTTGTTGAGAGCCAATGAACTGAATCACTGGCAAGCCAGAGTGTGACCAGAAACCTATGTCATTCAGAGTTTCTCTGGAACCTTCCCTGGGAGAAGCTACTCTCCTCTTCCTAGATGCTGAGCATTCATCACAGGAAGAGAGGACGCCTACTTCTACAGGAGGGCTCCATCCAGGCCTCGGCAGGCAGTTGCTAGGTGTTGTCAGGTTGGACCACCTCAAAAGGTAGCCTGTACTCATCTGTTTGAGGGGAGTGTCCTTCTGGGCTTCCCTTTTGAAGAATTCTAGTATTTGCATCATGAGAATTTCTCCAGTCTGCTAAGTAGGGCCCATTTTCTCCTAAAGGCTAGGATTTTCCACACTAATACCTAGACCCGTGGTTTAAAAAATGCAGTCCTTGGACCAGCAGCATCCGCATCTGGAAACATGTTGGAAATGCAATGCATCCAGCCCCCTGCTAGACCTTTGACTCAGAGACTGCGGGGTGAGGCCCAGTGGCCCATCTTTGCAAGGCCTTCCAGGGGATGAGAAGACATGCTCAAATGTGAAATCTGTGCTACTCCAAACGTGGTCTGTGGACTACAATATCAGCATCTCCTGGGAGAGTACTAGAACTGCGGGGTCTCAGGCACACCTCTCAGATCTGCTGAAACAGCGCCTGATCCTCAGGTGGTTTAATTTCCCTTTAAAGCTCAGGAAGTGTGGCTTTAGAGCAGTGGTTCTCAACCTTGGTTGCCTGTCAAACTTACCTAATGCCCAGGTCCTGCCCCTAACCAATTAAATTAGAATTTCTTGGGGTAGCGCCCAGGCGTTGGTGTTCCTTAAAAGTCTCCCTGGTGACTGTAACATATAGCCAACGTCGAGAACAATTGCTCTGGACCCCCACAGGCTCCAGGTTCACAAGGAGTTCCTTTGTTAAAGAAACAAAACACAACAATCAGCCAACCACGCAACCACCACAGTAAAACCAGTGATGTGGAGCTAAGCTTCCAACACCATGGAGGGCCATGTTGGTGCCTCCTGGACATGTAGGTAGATGTAGAGCTACTGATCTCATTAGCTCTGGGGTGGCAGAATGAGGCCTGGGCTGCCACAGTAACCATAGTATCCTTTCCTGTGTGTGCAGGACAGAAACAAAGTTGCAAGCCACACAGTAGAGACCCTGGGTAGGTCTATTATTGCCATGGTAATGTGATAACTATGGTGATGGGTATGGCTGAAGGTACCATGGACTGAGAGGGAAGAAACATGCCCTTAGGTGTTTGTTGACTTCAGCAATTCAAATCCAGACAGATACTTTCTAGGCCATCATTGCCACCTGGTATTTATTTAGCATTCTTGCTATTTAGAGATTTCCTAGCTGTTATCCGATTATTTCTTTCAATAACCTTGTGCGATCTATTGGGCATGGATTATTTTCCCTTCTTTGGTGATGAGGAAATTAAGGTCGAGAAAAGTTGGAACTTCCTTAACGCTAGTAAAAAAGAGTTAATCAGGGGGTGAAGAGATGTTTCCTTGAAGTCCATTGGAAAAAATCTAGAGATGTCATTTCCTACTTCACAATGGCAAATGCTGCCTCCAGAGAAGGGGGCACTCAGCCCCTTGCTTTCCAGGCAGGGACTCGGTGTTCCAGCAGTGGCTGCTGCTGCCGCCTTGGCCCTGAAGGCGCTGCCTGGAGCCTGGGGCTTCCTAGGGGTAGCCCAAGAAAGCTCCAAAAGAGGAACTGTTTAGCTAATTACAAAGCCCGACTGTTGTTTAGCTGGCTTGCATGTGTTAACACTTCCCTCTCTCCCACAAGTTTTCATCCTGGTGCTGGATGAACATATTGTAATTATGCTAATCATGCTGGCTGGGCAGCCGGAGGCCAAGAGGGAGGGGCACCCCCTCCCTAATTGTTTCCCTCTCCTGGAGCAGTTGGTCTTCTGCCTGAGTCTCCAGTTGGGCAGAGGCAAGGTGGCGGGGCAGCCTGGGCTAAGAGGAGGCCTGCAAAGGGTTTTCTGTTGTTGGGGCTGCTAGATCCACCTAGTTTGAGGGAGGGACGTGACAGGGATAGCTGCTAGGGACTCAGCAAAGGGGCTTCCTACTGGATTCAGTGGGGACTGTGTTCAAGACTGGCCCTTGCCAGATGTGAAAGAGGCAAATCAATCTTTGGTGTCCTCCTCCTTCTTTTTACTTTTCCTGAATCTTCAGGCACACAGCATTTTTCTTCTGGTTTGGATTTTGCTGGTAGGCAAATTAATGATACAGATATAATTACAGCTATAGTATAGGTACAGATACAGTTGTCTGGGCATAGATATAAGCATCCTCACCTATAGGCTACTTAATGAGCATTTGACTAGCAAAGACCACTTGGCAAAAAGGACAATGCTTAATGGACCCAATGTCATGCACAAGGGAGATATTTTCAGTAAAGGAGGCCTGTCCAGTATTCTTTATATGATATGGGTTATAACACAAAAATGATTAACAATTGACATCGAAATTTATTATTTTAGGAAAGAACCAACTTTCATGGAGTAATGTCGTGAATTGTTTAAAGGCAAAAAGATAAATCTCAGGGAATTTTATGAAAGGAGAGGGCAGAAAAAAATGGATGCTTAATAAATGGGAAAATCTGTTGTTTTGGGGTCAAGAGGGAAAGGAAGTAGGAAAAGGAATAGAGGAGCACCAGCGTAGAGTCTGGTGGATTTTTAAACATTGAATTGGTAATGTATACTGTATTCGTTGTTAAGGTGTTTGCACTTACTCCTTATGAAGCTGTCATCTTCATGAAATTTTTAGTAGTGTCTGCTTCTCACGAGGTCACTGGTGAGTGTGGCTTTGTGTGACATTTATGTATGTTTCCATCCAGGCAGAGGAGCTGAGTGCTGCACGCATAGGACTTTTACTGGAGGTGTGATGCTGGCCCAAGGCAATGCTAACCAGATTTTATAGAAGAGCAGTGGGCACAGTCACCATTCTAGGTTACATTGAAGCAGCCTCTGAGAAGGCAAGTCCTGATCCTGTCTGTCACTGGTTAGAGCTATGCAATGGTTCTATTTTCTACTTACGTTGAGTTTTGTATACTTCAATTGGTGGTCTCATACCCAGCTGTCAGGAAGACCATGAAATGAGTTCTTTTTTTCTTCTTTTCCTTCTTCCCTGTTGCATCCTGCAGGTCTTTGTAGCTGCAAAGGACTCCTGGGAAATGCTTGGCTCTGCATAACAACAGGCTGATGGATTTTATTTATCACCGTAAATTCTGTGGTATTTTTTGTTCAATGTCCCCCATGAACCTCCTAACTGAATCCAAAATTTCCTAGCTTCAACTAGACTGGTTTGTGGTATCATGAACCAAATATGGCATGATAGACAGCACTTTGTTGGCTATCAGACAAGGGCAAGCCGTGTCTTTAGCACTGTGCCAGTCTCCAGAGGAGCAGGAATGCACAAAGGAGAAAATGGAATCCCTGCCCACAGAGGAGCATATTTTTGGGGTGCATCTAATCTGTTAGTTTTTGGTCTCTGCCTGAATTTTTCTTTCCTTGATCTTCTCCCTCTCTTCCTTTTGTTTTTCTCTTTGTGTCTCTTCTCTTTTTCTTCTATTTCTATTTTCATAAGATTTATTTTCATGCATATTTTCTACAACTAAATATATCTGTCTTTTTCCCTTCACCTCTGTGGTTTTATCATTTTTTTTTATTGTCTGATTATGGATTTCAAAGTAAGCAAACAAATAGGTAAATAACAAAGACATCTCTCTAAAGCCTGACACCAGAACAGTCACCAACGGGTTAAGCAGGACTTCCCTCGCCTCACACTGTATAACCTGACCCAAATAGTATAGCTCGAGTGGTCCATTATCTGAAAGATCTTCATAACAGTGGGCATTCTGACCTACTAAGCAATATAAGCATTTCCCATAACCATACACAACAGGCTAAGTGCAGGGCAGAATGTCAATCCTAAATCAGAATTACCCTGGATTCTTGGCACTGTAAGCCAGCTTGCTAATACCCAGTGATTTTATTGAAATATCTCTTGTGGGCGTGAACTTTTTTTTTTTTCCTTCATTTTAAATGCTAGTTAAAAGGGGAAAATGAAAAGCTCATTTCTTTAAAAAAGGCTTTTTGGCAGGCAGCAGTATGGTTCTGGAAGAGATAGTCTAAATATTATTTACATGTTATTTAAAGTCATAACATGGGCTTGTGCATATTCTTGAAACATTAAATAGCTCTTCAACTTGCTATTTTTATCAAGATTAGATAAATTTAATCAGAAAAAGGGAGAATTTAGGGTGATTTGTTATCACTAAGAAAAGAGAAGTCTACCACTATTAGTGTAATATCTATGTAGTTGTTGAGAAGAGGATTAACCAGGACGTTTTCTCTGTTGGGACAGACAGCCCCAAGAGGTAACCTGGGCTAGAAAGCTGCTGTATCCTAATATGTGCTTACTGATCTGTTTAAATGATTGTTTTCATTTGTTACTTCAGATATAATCATTGACTACATTGGGAATCACATTTGTTTTACGATTTCCAATAGCCAACAATCTTTCCAACTTTGAGGATGGGATAGGGAGATAAGTGAAAAACCAACAATGATACAAAACGTCATATAATAAGGGCAAATCTCATTCTAATTTCTAATCATTACTTAAGGAAAAATGGAATGAATGTATTTACCTGAGAAAACATGAGGAAAAGTCCTTGCTATGTTGAATCACTTCTTGCCACATTTTAGCCAATGATAAATTTGGATGTCTAAGGTGAAACTCATACGAAAACACCAAAAAAACAAACTAAAACAAAACATATATATTGAAAAAGATAAATATATTTGGTTAGGTTAGGTTATGCCATGGAACAAATAATGCCCAAATCTCAGTAGCTTAACATATAAAGGTTTATTTCTTCTTCATGTAAATTCTGTTAGTGGGGCTTTTAGTTCTCTAGGAAGTTTCTTTCCAAGGGGTCCAGGTTGCTGGCATCTTGTTGCTATGCCATGTGGAATACATGTCTTCCATTTTGGTTGCTAATGCAGGAAAAGGACATTGTATCCGGGCTCTAAAATGCTTCATCCCAGAAGTAACAAACAACACTTCTGCTTATAGCTTGTTGGTCACAAGGAGTCACAGTGCCCATCCTGACTGTAACTGAGCTGAAAAATGTGGAGGAACATACAGACAGTAAGTGGTAAGTGTTTCTGCCACAAAGCATAAATGAGACCAATGCTATGTTAAAGGGTCTTATTTTGTTGGCTGCCAATATTTGTATGGGGCAAGTGCTTTAGAGAAGCTTGCAGAGGGCTGGACTGCTGGGAGTGGCTGTGGTCAAGTCCATCTCAAAGGCAGAAGAGCTGGAATTAGAGCTAGATTTCCTCAGACTGCTGGGTTTAAGTAGACAGAATTGTGGGAGACCTTAAAAGAGGGCTCAGGCAGAGGTCTGGTTGCCCTGCAGGGGCCGTACCATACAGGGCAGTAAGATGACCTGGAGGAGTCTGAAGCTTGCCACTTCAGGTCTTTAGGTTTGTGTGGGCCCTTTCTGAGGCTGCTTAATGCCCTGCAGACTCTAAGCGTTCCTGTTTGCAGTCCTTCTAGATGCTGAACTCTCCAAAGGTAGGGACCACGTCTAATTGGTTGCTGTGTCTGCAGCAGCATGTAACATGGTGATTTGCCCAGAGAATACTGACTGGTGACTAACCAAATAAACTGGGCAGCCAGGAGGTCAATGAATATTGCTTCTGTGGTAGAAACCAGTGCTTCTCAAACTTTGTTATGTTTACGAATGACCTGGAGACCTGGTGGAAATGCAGATTCTGAATCAATAAGTCTGGGACGGGGCCTGAAGATTCTGCATATCTACGAAGGCTTCACACTCCATACGTGAGTATTGACCTTGAGGATTCCAAATGGATACGTTAATCCACAACAGGCCCAGTTGTCTGAAGACAGTAGAAGGTTCTGGAAGCTTCCACTGTGGGAGACAATAGTCTCAATCTGGCAGTTCCTACTGTGCAGGCTCACTGATGGGAATCCCACATGGGCCTTAGGGAAACAAAGAGGCCTTACTGGGCTGAGCTATTTGTGGATGTATGAGTTCTCAGTGCACCTGGTTTTGTTTTCCCCTCTTAAGGAATCTGACAGGCAGTTAATAGCTCATGAAAAAGCTGTGTCCAAGCTATTTTAAAGGAATCGGAAAATGCTGCTTTTGAGTGATTTCCTTCCCCTTGCAACTCCCAGTCTGGTCCAGCGAGAGGTCTGGACGCGGCTCCTCAAGATTCAGATGTGTCTGAGCAAACACAAGAGGCAATCGAATTACCCTAACACCGGCCATTTCAGAGTGCTCACTCGAGATGACAGTTTCAGCTTCAAAAGAGGTATGCAAACCGGAATAATGTAATGTTCCATTTTATTAAGTTTCTGGCCAGAGGGATGGATTGTATTAGAAGAGAGAAAAGGTGAGGAGTTTTTAGCTTGATTTCTGTGACGCCGATAAGCAGTCATTTTTGCAGAAGGGGGGGAAAAGTAATCCACTGCAATAAAACCATTTTCATAATACCATGGGAGTGAGTTATTGCTCAGAGGAAGGCATGGCTCCTAATGGCTGCCCGTGCTCCCATCTCCATCTTTCATGGGTCAGTCCGACGTTTTTATAGTGCTGACACAAGAGAGAGCATTTATGTGGCTTCCATTCTCCATCTGTCAACAGTTAGGGTAGAGTGTCACTAGCTCAGGTTCACTTTTGATTTGATTTCCACATCAGCTCCGCATGGGAGGCTGGGTGTGCCGTGGGAGCAGAGTGGCTCTGGAGGCCATTGCACCATGTTTTCAGACCGTTAATGGTTAGAAGGACAGAGAGTAAATCGTTTCTACATGAATCAGAGGAGAGTGCCGTTTCTGCTCCTTTATGGTTCATCAGAACCTTGGCCACGCTGCATTGGTCTTACTTTCCATGGGCCTCCCAGAACTTCACCCAAGTTCCATTTCCAGAAAATGGGACTCTCTGTCACTGGACCTGGTGTTTGCCTGGCCTGGAAATGGCAACCCAGAGAGCTGGTTAAATGCATGAATGAGAGAAAGAAACGCTTATTTTAGTGTGCCTCCACACTTCTCCCGCTGCCAGTAGTGTCCGTGTGACTCACGACGTAACCGGCTTACTTCTCCTATCACTTCAACCCCCGCAAAATCTGTTGGAACCAGGACAATCACAGAGATGGACAATCCTGGCATGAAGGTGACTTGATGTAAATGATGGGAGAGACTTGATTTCTTCCACTCTCCTGATGATAGAATCTATGGATTCTATTGATTTTTGGTGCAATCAGTCTTGGTGAACAAGTGCCAATGGGAAAATAGAATCTCTTAAAGATAATTTCTGTTTTACAGAGAATCATTTGCAAAGAGACCATATGGATAGCCCCAGGTCAGAGGTGGGTCAGTCTAACTCAAGGCTGAGTGTAGGTGCAAACTTTGTCAGGGAAGTTTCTAAGAGAACAGGGGTTTACAGGCATCCAGGGAGAAAGTTTTGATTTGTTCAGTTTCTCCTAGTTTCTCTATTTTTACTCTTTTAGAGATAGAGGCTTACTCTGTTGCCCAGGCTGGAGTGCAGAGGCCCAATCATATAGCTCACTGCAACCTCAAACTCCTGGCTCAAGCGATCCTCCTACCTCACTCCTAGCTTCTTAATGCCCATTATTGTGTTTTATCTTTTTCCTCTTAAGAAGGTAAGATGAAACAGAGACAAGCAGAATTTTGAGCTTTGTTTACAATCGTGGGTGTCTTCTGAGCTCAGCATCCCATACAGCATAGCTGGTAACAGCATCCACCGTGGAAGGGAGCTGAGGAGGAGAGTGAAGTGGACTATTTTTGTTCAACAGAGTCATGGGAATGCATAGTTTATTTAGCATTTTTATGTACCACTATATGCTTTGTTTATGCTATTTCTAATCCTGATGAAAATCTTGCAAAACAGATGACCTTACTCTGGTTTTTCAGTTACAGGCACTGAGGCTCAGAAAGGTTAAGCTATTTTAAGCTCAGGATGTATGACTAGTAGAAGGTAAAGCTGGGAGCCTAACCTTCATCTGTGTGACCCCACCTTCCTCCAAACCGATGACATTTCTACCATTCTAAGTGCTAAATCACATTAGTTTGTGAGGAATCAGCATCTAAACTGCTTGCAAGGAGACTTGCTGAAATAGTGGCAACTCAAGAACATGTCTCACATGTAATACATGTCTTAGCATTTATTCATCAATATCTATGAGGCACCCACTATGTGCCAGGTTCTGTCCTTAGTACTGTCACAGGGATGGGGTGTGGGGATTGGTTAACATTGCTTCTGGGACCGGTGAACTCAGAAGTGAATTTCTCCTATTAATTTCTTGACACAACTATTTGAGCTACCTCCTTAGCACCCACTCACCTGTATTGCTAGTTATCTAAAATCTTTAAGACCAGAGAATGCACTTTCTTCTTTATATTTTACTGTGTTGAGAGTCCTGGTACTATATATAGCAGGTACTTGATGTATGTTTAATTGGTCAACTGATTGACATAGTGTCTGCTTAGATCTCCTTATACTTTAAAAGCCAGGGTGCTTTGATGGTGAGACCAGATACCTACAAAAGCATGCACAAAAGCTAGAAAGTATCTTCTGAGGCAGCTGCAAAAATCTATCCACGAGCTGGTGGGGAAAATTCCAGCACAAGAGAAAGGAGTCTGCATACAAATGCAAATTGCATGTAAAATGGATTGAGGCTTGATCGTGGCGCCCAGCCATGTCTCTGAAGGAGCCTGAGTGCCTTTCGGAGCTTCTTGCTCCTAAGAATCTCATTCAGCTTTCGTTTAGGGTGGTAATAACTTAAACTCCAACACTGGATGGCCATTGATCAATGAAATGAGCTGGCAGTTTTCAGACAGATGCGTGAAATGAAATACCTCAAATTGACCAGCCTGAGAACATTTTTCACCGTCTATCCATCCCTTCTGAGCTATTCAGAGAGCAAAGTAAAAGAAATTAGAACTTTGAAATTGCTGCTTGTCCAGTGGCAACCTCTCTGGGACACTGAACGAGTTGCAATTTATCTAGTTTTCCCACTTAGAGAATTGGCAACAGCAGCTGCACCAACCACACTTAATGAGTATAGATGTGTCAGGTGCTGTACTAAGTCTCTTGATCTCGTTTAATTTTCACAACAAACTGGCAAGGTAGCAACGGTTATCCTTGTTTTATAGATGAGGAAACCAAGGCTCAGAGAAGGAAGTGAGTTACTCAAAGTCACACAGCTAGGAGGTGGCAGAGAGTGAACTTGAACCCTACATCTATTTGATCCAAAGCCATGCTCTTAAATGTTCTATAAACTGCATTTTCCCTTTTCAAACATCTCTTTTTAAAAGAGAAAATGCTTCTTTTCGAAGTGAAGTTTGAAGACAATGGGTTAGTTCCTGGTACAAGAAATGGTATGTTCTTGTGATTTGGAAGATAAGAAACATAAAAATAATTTTCTGCTATTTCTTAGTTTGGTAGCCATTTCAAATATTGAAGACACATAAACTAACAGTTGGAACTGTTTTGTTGGGAGACTTCATTCTCCTCTGAGGTCTGTTGTAAGAATGTCACTGGTAGTATTTAAATTTCTCTTAGGCATTGGGCTGCCAAGGTTACCAGCCCAGCCGGCCAGGAGTTGCAGAATAAAACCACGTGGGGCTAAGGGAGAAATGACGAGGGTGGGAGGGGAAAAAGGTGCGTTTGGTTGATCATGGTTCAATCACTTAAAGAACATCCAGTTGTAAATGTCAAGCTGGAAGATGGAAGAATATGACTGATGCTTTGAAGTGAAGTCAGGACGTGGCTAAACAAATGTAAGGACAGTTAAATGTGTAGGAATAAGTGAAGTCACTGAAGAGCGCAGTGTAGAAAGGGAAAGAGGAAATCAAGGTAAGAGTCTTGGAGGAAGAGGGGTCCGTAGGGAAAGTGAAGGTGTTCAAAGCTAGGAGGGAAGGAATTGTGCAGGACAAACCCTGTTCAAAGGGTCTCCTGCAACGATAGATTATTAAAAGCAGTGTCTGCCTACTACAGGGGAACGTCGTGTACATACTCATGTGACTGTGGACCTCCTCCTAGGTGTATGGTCCACAGAAATGGGATGTACAGGCTCCGTCCGACACATGCAAGAATATTCATGGTAGCCTTATTCATACTTACTAAATGTACAGAAATGGAATAGATAATACATAGCATATTCACACTATTATAATAGTAGAGAGCAATGAGAAAATGAACTAGTATACATGCAATCACGTGAATCAGTTTCACAGACATAATGTGGAGTGAAAGATTTAAAAGAAGAATTCACAGAGAAAGTAAAAATGGAAAAGGATTGATTTTATTTCTTCCCTTTAAGAGACATTTGGGATTTTGATCCTCCTTTGTAGAGTATCTCTAGCAAATCTATCCTGTTCGCTGCTTTCGAGGTGTTTTATTTTTTTTTCTGAGCACTGATAGAGCATAAAATTGGCTTCTTTCACTTAGTTTGCAGCTCCTCTTGCTCCCCAACCCACAGGAGTGAACACAGCGTTGATGTTGCAGAAATTTTAGATAGTTCAGCCTTGACCCTGGCTCTTTGGGCCAGGCCTTTATGACTAGCACCTGCTCACAGAGGGCTAGTCAGCCTTCCTGATCACACATTGAGATTTTGCCCTTGGTCTTTATTTTTTAGTTTGACTTTTATGTTTAACCCAAATCAGTCATTCTCTGTGGAAGATTCTAAAAGGGATACAGAAATATCATTTTCCCAATGAAAGGCTATTTTGGCTGTCATTGAGTGTGGATTTTGTGAATATGTTTGCCTTGGATGCCTCAAGAAGTAATGAGTACTAATTCAGAAATCCTGTTTGACGTGGTTTGACGATGAGTCACATCTTTTAGAAATCAGCAGAAAGGTTTTTCTTTTTTTCCTCTCTCTCTTCTCAACAGGACACATCAGGGCTGCTGCCTTTTTTTCTTTTGCTTCTAACAAGGCAAAGACTCCACAGGGTTAATTAATGCCAGCTCTCCTGTGATAAAGATTGAGCCAGCTGAGTGCATACTGAATTGAAAAGGATGAACAAATCAGCTCTCGAGGAAAAAGAAAGGAGGAGCCTCCTTCAGCAGGAGAGTGAGGCCGTTGAGAATTAGCGAAGCTGAGAGACAGAAGAAAGATTTCTAACGTCTTAATAGCTGTTGTCTTTGCTGGTGGCAAAGGCTGAAGGCTGGGGTGGAGGAACCATGCAGGATTTAGCATCAGAGGCTAAAAGGGAAGGTCCGAGGGATAGGAATGGCAAAGTCTGGGAAAGATTTGGAAAAAAGGTGACAGCCCCAGTTGAGAGGCGATGCAAATTCAGGCAGTGCACCTGCCATCAAGACTAGGACATGAAAAGCAAAATTTAGACCAGTAGCGGTAGCTTTCCTCCTCCCACGAGTGGGAGCAACTGAGTATTTCCAACCAGCCATGCATTTTGTGTTGGGGTGTGGTGGGTAAAATATCTAGGGGCTTGAATTGTTTATTCTTTAATCATTCATTTTAATTCAGGGGAATTAATTCAGTGGAATCATATTCTGTTATAAATGATTATTATTTCACTTTCTATTGGAAGATTTAAAGAAATATACAAATGTGGGAGAATATTAGGATCCTCAAGGTACCCATTACTCTGTACTCAGTCCTAATAATTATCAATAGTTTGTCATTCTTGATACATAATTATTTTTGGAAGATGAGCTCAGGGGAATTTCAGCTACCAAATTTCCCACATAGAGACATATTTAGGATTGTTTTTCTTTTTTGGTAAGGACAAATTGGCACGATTTTGGCAGCAGGCAGCAACACCTGCTGGGGTCAGCGTTTGTTGGCCTCTGTTACAGACTAGACCCCGGCATCCGATGGTGGCCACGCAGAATGGCAAAGGATCCTGGCAGGTTTTGGCACCTCAGGCCCTCTCCTTCGCCTCTTGGACCCTTTTCCATGTATCTTGGAGCTCAGAATCTCTTTACCCATCTTATTAACAAAGTACCTACAGGAAATGTTTTGCTATACTTAGTCACAATGACAGTGCATGGATGGGAATATTTCATGTGTATTTGAGAGGGGTATCTTCGTTTTAATTGAGAACAGGAAACTGGGTGAAATAAATAAATCGGAAATTGCAGAATTGCAGATGTCAGGCAGCAACTTAGGGAATTATTTCTTTGGGGTACAGGGCCAGGACCCTCAAAATCACTTGATGTAGGCTGCCACCTACCTCTATGTACAGGGTGGCCGCGGTATGTTGGTGATGTTCCTAATCTAGGTGGATCAGCTTACTTTCAAATTTCCTGGGCTCAGCTCCCTCCTCCGAGGGCTGGCCAGCCGTGCACTTGTGCCTACAGGAGCCCTTTCCGTGGGCAAGGTCAAGGACTTGCGGTGTGGTAACAGCCGGGGTTTGAGAGAGGAATGTGCAGCTGTTCACTTTATTTTTACTCCCTCCTGTTATTTCCCTTGCAAGGGCTGTCCACCCTCCACTGTCTTCTGCAATGATTCTTAATGGAATCCTCTGTGCTTTTCCTGAACTCTTAGTTTTTCCTCTTAGTTCCTGATTATTTTAATTCTGTCAGGCTCCTTTTCCTGTCCTGTGCCTGGTGGGCCTTGATTTACAGGCCTTTTGGTACCAGCTCCTTCATTTCTATTCCTGTGCTCTCTCTCTGTTCCTATATGCTCTCCTCTCTTCTCTCTTTTCAGAGTCTGCACGGAATGGAGCAAATGAAAATGTACTTTTCAAATTTTATCGGCCCAATTATTACATTTTAAATGAAGCCGCGTCAACAATCACATTGCTCTCTGAAACCCAGACGATCTGAGGGCAGAATAAAAATACTGCTTTTTCTCTTGCCTTCCCTGCCACTTGCTTTGATACGTTTCTTATCTCAAAGAATATTATGGATTACAATATGTACTAAGTCCCATTAACATTATTTTCCCAATGAGAAAAGGTAAAAAGCCTGATACTTTTGAATGAGTTAGTACTAGTCATCTACCCTGTGCTTAGTGTTGTGGTGAGTAGCTGTACCTTGTGACTGGTGTGGTTTCCAAGGCTGGTGTTCTGTAATTCATCTATGGAAATAAGAAAAAGAAGAAAGTAGTATGCAAGAATTAAACCATAAAATTTTCACATTATTTATCCTCGATAGATTAGCTTGATTCTCATCTTCTCCATGATTTCTTTCAATCATTACTGCCTGAGGATCCATACTTGAATTCTCCCATTCCTTTATCCACCTACTGATCCATATATCTAGCCGCTTACTTTTCCATCCTTCTATCCATCCGTCCATCCATCCATCCACTCCCCAGCATGTGCCTACCTGGTGCTTACTCTTTGCAAGGCACTGTGCAATTGTTGGCCATATAAAGAACCATACAGTCCCCACCCTTAAGGGGCTCACAATTTGGTAGGGGAGAATGTAAAACAATGATGGCAGCTAACACTTACTGAGTGCTAACTATATGCCAGATATTGCGATAAGCATTATAAATGCATTATTTCATGTAATTTTCAGAGAAATCTCTGAAGTACCATTTTACAGATGAGGAAAATAATTGCAAGGCTGGAAATATCAGACAGGAGGGCTAGTTTGACTTTAGGAAGTGCTTATCTAGAGTCTGTAAACCTTAAATCCTATATGCTTAGCCTCATAAAACCCTAAGTGCTTATTTGTCTAATTCCTACACACTTGCACTTTTCTCCTCCTAAGTTACAGGAGAGGCTTTGGGGGCCACCATTGGATGTCCAGACACAGACAGCCCTCTCCGTGGGGAAGCCTTCTGCAAAGAAAAATCCACCAGTAGGACTCTGCCACTCATAGTCACACATAGTGCATGAATTCAAGAATGGAAGGGAACCTGGCTCCTTGAGCCTGGATTTGGGATAAAGGATTTCTCTGTTGATCTCCTTTTGTTTTGAGCTTTCTGGTATTTTAATAATGTGAACTACTACTACTTCTACTTCTTCTTCTTTTCATTTTTTACATCCCAGCTTGAAGATTTTGTAAATTATCTGTGAGTGGCAGTGATGGTAGTTGTCAGGCAGTAGCAACTTTGGGAACACAGAGACGTGACTTGCCTAAAGTTACAGAGCTGGGAAGTTGCAGGGTGATACTTGAAGCCAGGTTTCCTGTCTCCTGCTCTTAGTTTGTTCACTTAGTTGTGCATATTGGATATGAGCTTGTGGTACAAAGAGTGGGTGCTTGTAGCCAGATGGATCTGGGTGTGAATGTGCCCTCTTAACCTTGCCCATGCCACCATCTTGGGTCCAGTTAAATTTGGCCTCCGTGTCCTCATCTGCAGAGTGGGATGGTGGTAGCTACCTTAGGCTGCCTTGAGGGTCATGTGAGATAACAGCTAAAAACCACCACTGTGGCACCTGGCATACAGAAGAACCTCCATGAATATCTGTTCTCCTCTAAATCCTATTCTCATCCCTTTACTGGGTTTTGGCTCCGCAAGGGCCTTGGTCAAGTGTATCCCAGCTCATAGTGGGAGCTCAAGAACTATCTGATGGATGCATAAGGGCTTTGCTGAGCCTTGCAAGGCCAACCTGTGTCAGCTCTTGGTTCACAATTAATTCTCCACTTCCCCCTTAATTTCAGGGGTCACATAGACATAATACAGAACACTGGCTGGCCCTGCTGAATTGGCCATCATCACCATCATTATCTTCAAAGCCTTCAACGAGCTTTCACCAAATTCCCTGGTCACAATCTTCAGGGGGTGGAAATTGGTAATCTTTATTCTCTTTCTGGTGATTCATATGATCCACCAGTTTGGGGAGCTACTAACCCCAGAGTGTTTCTTTTTCTCCAATAGCCAAGTGTCCAATATAGGGTTGCGAGATAAAATACAGGATGCCCAATTATATTTGAATTTCAGATAAACGATGAATAATTTTTTTTAGCATATCTCAAATATCACACAGAACATACTTATGCTAAAAAGTCTTTGTTGTTCATCTGAATTATAAATTTACCCGGGTGTCCTGTATTTTTATTAGCTAGATCTGACAACCCCAGTTCTATAATAATCCAGGCATGTGGCGAAAAGAGACTGTTTTCATGCACTTTCTATTGGCCTCTGAGATGCGCGTGGTGCTCCTCTGGCTGACTTTCTCCTCAATAAAATCAGTAATTGTTAACTGGGTTTCGCTGAAGCTCCAGAGATTTAATTTCTCCCACCACAGACATTATTTTGCATAATCCACCCATGAAGGCAGATTTAGATGTCATGGTGGAAGATTCTTTCTTTGAGAGTTTCTGGCCCTTGAGGTTGGTCACAGGTGGCCGCCCTCTTGTCATCATCCTGGGGACAGCTTGAGGCAAATAATGCTACCTACCTACCCCTTCTCTCCACTACTCACCCCCAGTCCCCACTTCCCTTAGTTTGTGTCACTGTGAATCCTCAGTCCTCTCTCCTCTTATTTCTTTTTATGATCTGCAAAAGGCTGAAAAGATGAAAAAATGTTCTGCGCTTAATCGAAAGTCTATCTAATAATAATGAGTCCTGCAGCAGGCTTGTAAAGAAGGAAGATCAGACCCACTTAACCATAATGGTCTTATAAAGTAATGAAGACTCAAGTGGTCCTTATTAGGTATCAAGCTGTGAATCAGAACTCATCTAACATTCTGATTGCTGAAGGAAAGAGGTAATTGATGCAACAGAATGGCCATGATTATTATTATTAGTACTTATTTTTTTATCCAGACATAGCAGCTAGAAACCTGCCTCCAGCCTCCTTGGGGTATACCAGGTGTGCAGGGTGAGGGTTGCCCTTCCATTAAATCTTCAAATGGGGGCTATAATAAATTTTGCACTGAAATAAGTAATGACCGCATTTAACGACCAGTTTGTCTGAGTGTTAACAGCTTGTGAGCCAACAAACGAGTCATTAACAGGGGTTAACTTCTGTCCGTTCTGGTTTAAACAATTCATTCTCATCTCTCTCCTGTTGGGGTTGGGGGCTTATGCAAATTCCTGGCTGAGTTTTCATTTTTCTTGTGCTAGGCAGCTCTTACTCATCAGTTAGATACCTCTCTGCTAATGGCTCCTCTTTCCCAGGGTTGTTTCTTATGCAGTCCATGATTGAATGAAATTTTTTTAATCATTTTTTTCCCCCTGAAGGATAAACGTATTTTAGAATAGTTTGGTCCTGGAATGAATTAGGTAAAAAGTTCTGGAGAAAAATCCACTCTTGAAACATAAAATCTCCTACACTGGAAAAGGAATGCAAATAAGTTAAAAATATCTCAGGGTTTGAAGCAGCATTTATATCCACTGAAGAGACATGATAAAGATTATTGTCTCTGTGCTGGAAATGAGCAGACCCACTGCTAGTCCAACATGTGCTGTAATAGGGCCGGCCCTTCTGAGAAATTCTTTTCTCATAGTTGCCCTGGCCCCCTGCCTCCCTTGCTATTGACAGATTAGTAACCAGTAGAAAGGATCCATTTCCCCCTCTCAACTTACCCTTGGGGGAATAGGGGTGAGGTGCTGGGGTACAGAGTGGGTCTGGGCCTTTGGTCCTGTTAGCACCTGTTTCATTGCATGAGCTTCCTGTAGACAGAAGCAAAGTCAGGAAACAAGGAGTTCTGCCCCATGGGGACCTTCGTCACCATCTTGCATATATAGCGGGCACACTGAATCATATGCTTGTCTCTCTAATGCTGTGCTTCCAAAACAGTCTGTGGCAAGGGGTCATTAAAGAAATTCAAATTTATTGCACATTGATAATCTGTAAAATACAAAATCATGTCGAATTGTTATAAAGTTTCTAGATGGTTTGTCTCACTTTCTGTACTTATCCTATCCTCGTAGCAAATAGTGTGTGAACCAGCACCAGTCCACGTTTCGGGCAACATGAGCTTGAGTCTTTCCTGTTTACAGCTGGGGGCACTGATGGTAGGAAACCGTGGCTCAGCCACTCCTTGAAATGCTCATTTCTTTGTGATGCCTTTAATGGGGGGATGGTGGGCAATGACTGCATGGGCTTTTGGATAAGGGACATCTGTCTGTCTCAGCTCCCAATATTTTTGGCAGAATCTCCTATAATATTTGACTGACGTGAAAAAAGCAGCTTCGTTATCAAAACAATTTTCGTTCCTGGGTGGCCAGAGTGCTTGGCTTGATTAATCAAAGCCCAGGCACAAAGATGAAGGCTCCTTGCCTAGCAATGGTGTTAGTGTCTGGGGATGGAAGGTAAGAGTGGCTGGGTCCTTTCACACATGCAAGTGATTCAGAAAACGGGGCCTTTATAAAGTTCTGTGTACTTCATAAATGTTAGAATTCTAAAACTTAATAATGTAGCTTTTTAGGGATGATGGGAACAGTCTGTAAAATGGCATTTAAAAGCATATTGAAGTTTTTCCTCAGATGCTATGAAGTTGAATTGTATTAGTAAGCTATAAGGTACCATTCACCTTCTTGTTTATGATTATTTTCAGTTTGCTACAGGATTTGAAATAAAAAAAGCACTGTTTAAAATTGTGAGCGGGGTCTGATACTTCAATACATTTCTTTTAAAGGTTATTTACATATTGTTCAAATCATATTGAAAAGCAAAACTGTTCAAGTTAAAGTGAACATATATTTAATGAAAACTTGGTATTGCTTAATGGCCCTCAGTAATCATGTGAATATCAACTTTAATTTACATAAGAGGGTTTGCTGAAGTTGAACTAAAAAGTCCCTATGTTCTAATTCTAGTAAGAATTCTTGCAGTTTTTAGAGTTCCATTCTTTTTCTTGCCTGTTCTCTTCTCATGAATATATTGGAGATCTCGGGAGTTCAGTCTGGTTCTTCCACGAACATCTAAGCTGTGGTCCCCAATCCTGGGGCCGCAGCCAGTACTGGTCCATGGCCTGTTGGAAACAGGCCACATATCACCTCCTGGGCTCCACGCCACACCCCCAAAACTCCCCACCCCTCTACCCTTGGCCTGTGGAAAAATTGTCTTCCATGAAACCGATCACTGGTGCCAAAAAGGTTGGGGACTGCTATGGAACACTTAGTATTACGAGGCAAAGTGCTGGATGCTGAGAATCCAAAAGGAAAAAAGAAATGTGCCTTACCATCCCTGGTGCTTACATGGAGTGGGGAAGATGAGATGGGATCACACAGGTAGTGTGACATTCCAGAGATGCACAGCTAAGCCCTGTGGCAACACAGATGAGGAGATGAGGAGAGAGTCACTTCTGAGTGTGGCCTCTGGGGAAGAAGGTGGAGGCTTGGGAAAGGGAGAGATAATTTTCTAGACAGAGGCCAGCCAACTTTTTCTCTAAAGGACAAGACAGTAAAGATTTTAGACTTTGCAAACTAGACGGTTGGTTGTGGCTACTGAACTCTGTGGCTGTGGCATGACTGTGTTCCAATAAAATTTTTATTTACAAAAACGGGTGGTGGGCTAGATTTTGCCTATGGGTTGTAGTCTGTCAACGCCTCTTGTAGACCTTGAAGGGAGGCTAAACATGGACAAGGCGAATGTGGGAGTGGAACCGTCAGTGTGTTTGTGGAGGGTGAGGGTGGGTGGGTGATGAAGACCAACAAGTGTTAAGAATCACTGTGAAGGGCCAATGGCCAAGGAATGATAGGGCAGAAAATATTTAAAGGGAAATAAAGGAGAGAAGAACCTGGAAAGAAAGGTGGGTCCATTCGAAATTAATTTGGGTGCTAAACTGAGTAATCTGGATTTTATCTTGAGAGCAATGGGAAAAAAAAATTACTGTATTTATCAGGACAGGTCAGGCTATGTGGCAGTAAAGACAAAAGAGAAAAAGAAAATATTTCCAGAGCCTTTTTATGCCATGGCTTACTTCTGGCACACACAAAGTCGATGTGGGTGAGGCTACTCTCCAGGATGACAGCAAGTTTTCTCCCATATGGTGACTCAGGCTTCCAGGGTCACCACAGCAGGGAAAAGAGAGCATGGAGAACTCACAATTGCTTTGAAGTGCCTTGGTCCAGAAGCGATACTTTCTTTTTTGTTCACAGATCAATGGCTGGACTCATTGCATGGTTCTATGCAACTGCAAGAGGCTGGGGAAGAAAATCAGAATAGGTGAGCACTAGAAGTCTCTACCACATTTTGTGTAGGCAGAATGAAACCAATGCAGGTTGAGAAGGAGGGTGACAGAGAAGTAACATGATCATAGCATGACTTTAGAAAGATTAATTTAGCAGTAGGTGGAGGAGGAGGCAGGGAGACCAGTTCAGAAATTGCTGCAAACATCTACTCAAGAGTCAAGAAAGACCTGAACTGAGTTGGTGGCGAAGGAGCTGAGAAGGAAATGAAAGCTGTGTGGGAATTCAGGTTTGGTTGGGTGTGAGGACAAGGAAAAGACTGAAGTGAAAGTTGTTTCCTTGGATTATAGCTCAGAAGTGTGCTCAAGGAAGTCAGAGAGAAGGGATAAGTCAGAGAAGAAGATGTATAAGTCACATTTTTGGGCATATTGATTTCGAAGCGCTGGGTGGACATCCAAGTGGAAGCTTCTGTCGGAGTTGAAAATTGGGTTTGAGTGATCTTAGATGTAGTCATTGAAGCTATAAAGCTAGATGAGTCACTAAGTGATGAAAATAAAGAAGAGATATGGGGCAGCTGGGGGAGGAATGGGGACAAGACAGGAAGAAATGGAGTTAACAGAGGAGCAGTAAGACAGGGCACCACTGGTTTCCCTCGGATATCCTCTAGCGTTTCTGGGTGTCCTTTGGCCAGCTGTGATGTGCTTTTGGCTCCAACCACCTACACCTGTGACTCTTCTCATGAAGCCTGCCTTCAGGACTGGAGTGACTTTGCTGGCAAGCTCAGAGAGGAGAAGTGCCTGGAGTTTTCCTTCCCCATCTCTTGGCCCATGACTGCCAGTTGGGGAATATGAAAGCCTGACTCCCTTGTCTCAAGTGGGGACAACTCTGAGGTTAATTTACGCTCCAGAGCTCCCTGGTGGGACTTTGCTTGGCTTCTTCCCCTGTACTGCTCTGTGTCCCCCAACTCCTGGGACACTGCCTTAAGAGATCACTTGCCAATGAATCCTCATCTGCCTCTGGGGAACTGGATCTGTGGTAGTGTGGTTTGGAAGGACAGTCCTGATAATGAAGCAACCCCTAGTAAATCTTGAGCAGGTAGAGTAGTGAGAAGCACATGCTAGGTTGCAAAGGGCTGAGGAGTGAGTGGATGATAAGGAGCTGGCTGGAGACATCAGTAAAGGATGTTCAGTGAAGAAGTTCCACGGTGAGAAGTTCAAGAGCATGGCAGGGTGATGTGGTCAAATAAGGCTGCTTGTTTGGTTTTCAGACTAGAAGAAATCTGAGCATGTGGCTAGTCAGAGGGGATGGAATAAATGAGAGGGAGAGACTGCAGGTGGGGTTAGAGGTAACCATGGAGGGGACAGCAGAGAAGGACTCTAGGACACAGGTAGGAGATGGGGGTTACAAAAGGAGGAGCCATGGTGCATCTTTTGACGTAGATATGGGGGCAGAGTGAGAAGATTTGAGATGGAGAGTAATGAAATGAGCAGTGAGGATGGCAGGGGCCAGGGATGGGAAGGACCTGGAGACCATGTAGTGTAACTCTTTCATTTTCCAGATTGGAAAAAGGTCCAGAGAGCTGAAGTCACTCAGTAGGAAGGAGCAGAGCTGGCCCAGTACTTTCCCCTCTGTCCTAGGCAGCAGGGTCACCTTCAGAGAGAAGACGAGAAGAAAGTGAGTGCTTTGAACAGTGGAGGGGATGCTGTGGACATCTGGTGCCATCAACAGAATAGGACAGAGTCGGTCTCTTAGCACTGGTCCTCCTGAGCACTGAAAGACACATGCAGTATGTAAACTGTTTCTGCCTGGGCAAAATGCTTTCTGTGCAGACACTGTGGATTTGGGAGAAAAGACTCTGGGGAGGAGGAATTGGGTCCCTGATTCCAGGATAGTTTTTGACATGATTTGAAAGTGTGTGTTTGTTTTAATGTCATTAATATGGCCATTAGCACGTCTTAAGGATGTTCTTCAACAAAGAGAAAGCCCAGCAACCTTCCTGACTCTGGAAGGGGTGGGAGTCAAAGCAGCAAAAAAGGGGAATGGGGGCGGTCTTACAAATCTTTTTTGTAAGGGTCTGGAATTTAACTTACGCCATTAACTATTGGGCATTAAAAAGGAGCCTTTATTTTTGCAAGGCGATTTATGGCCTTTTATATGTTTATTTTTCCCTCACTATTGGGCATCCAAGGAAGAAAGAACATGAGGGTCAGAGACTCCTCCTGTCCAGCAATAGGCCACATGGCCCCAGGTTCCTGAGCACAAGGTGTTCCCTGGGGAGTGACGGGGGAGGGCGTGTTTCCACCGACCTGGGCAGAGAGCTTGCCTCACCTCGCATCCGGAAGTCAACCTGTCCACCTCGTTCTCACTCATTCGGCTTGGCCCCGTCCTGTCCACCCATGCCCTGTGCCACTCGCTGACTTCCTTGCTCCTGTTTTCATGCCATTCACTGTGTGTCAGGCTCTCTGCTTATTCTGTGAGAAATAAAAAGAAAGATGAGCTAGCACCTTCAAAGAGTTTACCTAGTAGGTGAGGAGTCCTTTTAAGTACCCAAGGAGTTAAATAATAGCTTTGGGTTAACTAAACTAAAACTTGAACTAAACATCAACTTAACTAAAATCTGAAGGATTCAGAGGGAGAGATACTTGGGCTGGACTGGGTGTTCTATGAAGGCTTCTTAGTGGACGTGGGGGGACAGCCAGGCCTTGCAGGGTGGACAGAATTTGGATGGGGAAGCTTAGAGGAGGCTGGAGGACCTCTGCCTGGTGCAGGAGCATTTTCCTTCATGCACACCATACGTATGAATCATCTGCAATGTATGCTTAAGCAAATTCAGTGCATAAAGGAGACATCGATTTGTTTGCGTTCCCAAGGCAAATGAGTTTGTGTGGACAGCACGGGAGCTCATTAACTGCTTGGTGAATTTAGTACAGGCAGTTTCTGAGAGATTGCAATGCTGAGCCTGGCAAACTGAAAGATCGCTCCATCAATATTTAGTGGAGGACTCTGAGTTGCAAGGATTCTATTAAGGAGATGCTATAGGAGGTACAGGGAGAAAGATGTCCCTGCCCTTGAGAAACATACAGTCAATGATGGGACATGGACACAAGCAGAAATTTAACAGTTCAAGGCTTTTCAAGGATCAATACAAGTAAGTGATACACCACACCAAAACTGCTAGAGGAATTTGGAGTAGCTTCGGGTAGGTGGGTGTTGATCATACCGAGTGTATGATTGATTTCTTTTAAAATCAAACTCTTGGCTTTTTTGGGAAAAGTTAAAATAAAAAGCAATGATAATAAAAATATCTGAAGGGAACACATAATTGCTCTCAGGGGACTTTATGTTGAATGTGAACAATTTAGTTTTTTCATTCAGTATCAACATTTTGCTTTCACCTAGTGTCATGGTAGAGTAGATGGGCATAGAGAAATAATTCCTATAATTACCTCCTAAACCTGTATGGAGTCTTTGGTTTTCTCTCCTTTTTCACTATTCTTATGTCAGAGCCAAAACTGCTGATGTGCCACCATAAGCCGCCTGTTTGAGTTTTACCTCTTTTCGCAACATGTGGTCATTCACCTACGGAGACGCTGAGGGGCAGTGGAGTGGCAGGACTAGGGAAGTGGTGAAAGGAGGTGGGGGTTTTGCCATAAACTTGAAAAATTGAATCTGTGTTTCTGAAATTAACGTGTCCAACCATAAGCAGGAAGACGTTTCCTTAATTGATGGATGGGTCTTCTAGCTTCCATCTCAGGGATCATCACTTTGCCGCCTCAGACTTAGTTCTTTGTTTCTTGACCCTAACCTCGGTATGGATAAAAGTCCTTCTATGGTTGGAAAGAGAAATTTCACAGATAACCCAGATGTAACCCAGCCAGACAGCAAAGAGTTGACTGTGCCATACCTAATTGACAGTGGAAGGGTAACCTCAAGGTACGTGCCTTCCGCCTAAAGTTCCGTATTAGCTGTTTACTTGGAAGGAGCAGATGTTTTGGCTCCGGTGGTCACTGCTCACCTCTGTCTGGGAGGTGCATCAATCACTTTAATTATAATGGAACGTGGGGCCAGGAACTGAAGGAGAAAAATCAACCCAATCCCAAGAACAATCTTTCTTGATGAATTCTCCCCTAAATCGAAACAATTCACTGGGTATCCCAGCTGGGGTTCATATGCTTTTGATTACTGTGGGCTATTTAGCTCTACAAAATGACAGGCTGCTTAATGGACTTTTAATGGTTATAGGTTTCTCTCTCTTTTTTTAATGAGCTTCACCAGTTTGTTACTAATTCCCTGTAGAAATTTGGCAAGGGGCCAGACTTGATGTTACACATTTCTGGTTTCCAGGCAGCATACATGCAACCATCGTAGCCAGTGGGGAAGTATGTTGCTAATCGTAGGGCAATGGCGTTAGGGCAGGGAGTGCAGGAAAGCTGACTGAGTGCCCCATAGTCCTAATAATTATGTCATCTTAGAGAAGGTGGTTGCACTTTGCAGCCAAAGTTACCCTGAAGGTTTCTTGCCTCAAAGGCCTTAGGATCCCAGGTGGCAGGAAGGTTTGCAATACGGGGAGTGGCTTTGCCTTCCTTCGAATGCCACGTTGTTGGTAAAAGGTACCCTTCACAGACTCAGTGGTACCCTGCCCACCAAAGGGTCTGTGAACATTTCGAATCCCAGGCCAGGTTTTATTCAATCATATTTGTATCTTCAGTGCCTTAGGCCAGATTGGGCCCACAGTAGGTATTCAGTTTATGTCTGCTGAATGAAAGGCCATCAGCAAATCAGAGGAGCTGGGGAGGTCATTGATGGAAGGGACTTGCTCACCAGGTCTACTGCAAAAAGCGTAAGATCTGGGTTTGGATGGGGAAGAGGGGTGAGAGTAGTGAGAAATGAGGAAGAGATAGAAGGTGTTCCTGAGTTACTAAGAATGACAATAATAATAGCTCCCATTTCTTGTCACACACCAACCATTGTGCCAAAGACGTTGAATACATCACCTCACTTAATCCTTACAATGATTCTGGGAGTTGGCAGTGGTGTGCTGGTGAATGTCTAACAACCAGCTCTGGGGATGGGGTAGCTGGGAAGATGACTGGATTTGTAGCATTTGCTGATTTCTGTGGTAAACACTCCCACCCCACAGCCTATTTCAAACTACCAATGTGATGTCAACCAGCTGGCAAAATTCTAGAAAATTTAAAAACTGCCTTTTGCTAGCCAGTGTGAGTATACCTCCAGAGGTAGGCATCATTATCCCATTTTACAGATGCAGAGGATGTGTCTTCAAAAAGTAAATAATAGGCCAACGTCATGGAAGAAGTAAGAGTAGGAGACAGAATCCAGGTCCAGAATGACACTACAGACTAGATTCTTAACAATTGCATGGTGCTACTTTCCTAAGCTTGCTTCCTACGCCATTGGAGCAGCAACAAAACTAGCAACTAGGCCACATGGCCTGCACCTATATAAAGCTCACTCTGCTTTCCGGGGTTTCTCCTGTAGGTTTACGGGTGATACTCACAAAGAAGTCTAACTTCTTTGGCGGTATCCTGATTTCTAGACCATTGCCTCCTCATTCACCCTGTAGCCACCACACACGCTGTGGAGGTTTTGCTTCTTAATTTACAGCAATAGAGGCTCTAGTCTATCATGAGGCATTTATTGTAGTGCCACCCCCTCATTTTGTAGATGACAACCCGGGGGACCAGAGAGATTAGATGATTTATCCAAATCCACACAGCTTGTCAGTAGCGGGGCAGAACATAAAATCGAAGTCTCTCGATTCCTCATCCAAGGCTCTTCCTTCTAAACAACAATGCTTTCCTTTTTTTAAGAATGATAAATGGAAGGCTGGGTGCGGTGGCTCACGCCTGTAATCCTAGCACTCTGGGAGGCCGAGGCGGGCGGATTGTTTGAGCTCAGGAGTTCAAGACCAGCCTGAGCAAGAGCGAGACCCCGACTCTACTAAAAAATAGAAAGAAATTATCTGGACAACTAAAAATATACAGAAAAAAATTAGCCAGACATGGTGGTGCATGCCTATAGTCCCAGCTACTCGAGAGGCTGAGGCAGTAGGATCGCTTCAGCCCAGGAGTTTAAGGTTTCTGTGAGCTAGGCTAACGCCACGGCACTCACTCTAGCCAGGGCAACAGAGTGAGACTCTGTCTCCAAAAAAAAAAAAAAATAAGAATGATAAATGGAACTTAGAGTTAAAAAAAAGCTTATGGGAGTGGATTTTCCTGCCCTATCATGATGTACTTACTCACTGCTGGCTCCCATTTTGAAAGATTCAACTTGACTTCCCGTGATTCAGGGGCAATGAGCCGAGAATTCAAGGACAGGCACCAGGAGCACATTGGGAAGTGAACTCAGCAAACATGAAAGACATTCTTGGAAGCTTTAGTGGATGTGGGGGTGGGATGGGTAGAAAAGGTGGGGGCTCCTTGCTGAAATACCCTCATGTTTCTAAGTCCCGAGATACCACTAAATCAGGACCAAGTCATATGGTGCCTATACTTGTCTCTTGGCCCAGGGTGAAAACAGTTCATGTTGTAAAATTAACTTTCCACATTTGGCTGGCCCACACGGGCCAGCTTTCTTTCAAAGTGAGTTTGCGAATGAATGAATGAATGTGTTGACTGGGTTACTGTTCTTAGGGGAGCCTTCTTTGCATCGGACTTGGAGAAGGATTAAAGCTGGTTTTGAAAAGTGTTGGTGCTCTCCCAAACACAGCATGCTGATAGAATTCTGGTCGCACTTTTATTTGCTATGGAACAAAATGCTCTAGTTTCATGGAAGAAATAGCCCAGCAGATGGTGTTTGGTGGATGGCATGAATGTAGCCTTGTAAATAAGCATTCAAAATAGACTAGCTTCCCCCCAAATTTACCATCTGCCCCTTACCCCATGAGGTCCACAGGTGGTAAAAGAAAGAAAGGAAATTAGCATTTTCAGTTGTTATTGTTACTATTTCAGTATCTCCAAGTTATGGAAATTCCCCAAACGATGGCATTCTTAAATTTTGTTATAAAAAATTTAGAGGGATGTCTCCAATCTAACAGATTTTCAGGGTTTAATCTTGTTTAAGAATGATTGTATAAATGGCATTAACTTGTTCATCTTCTTTTTGGGGTAGCTCATGATGCAATCCTCTTTCTGCAGCTCTTACAGCTGAAAGTCTCCTACACCCTCTCCTGGCTCTGGACAAGCCCCTCGTTTTCACTGTAGCCTCTCATCGTCAAGAAGCAGGACAGTCTACAGGATGTAGAACCATATGTATCTGGGTCTGAACTCTGTTTTCTGGCTCCACAGCAATGGACAAGTTAGTTCACCTCTCTAAATCTCAGTTTCCTTATCTATGAAATGGAGAAACTAATGGGGTTAATAATGCTACTGGAGAAGGTTGTAAAGATTGAATTTAAAAAAATGCACCTGTAGCATGCAGGACAGTGTAGGACAGATAATGTTCCAAAATGTTCATTGTTGTCGCTCATATCATCATCATGGTCATCACAGTTATCATCATTGTCATCTCTGACTACCGTACCGGCTATCTGAGACTGGAGAAGAAAAGGGTGCGCCGGGCACTGGTGATTTATTTCAGGATCGTTGTGAGGGTAGTGGAGCTCATCAGGCTGACTGCTCCCATTCTTTTTCCTTTTTTTCCCTCTCAAAATGGTATTCCCACGGGCCACCAGCCAAAGCATGACTTGGAGGATGGAATGCCGTGTAGGGCTTTTGCTGGGTTGGGTTGACTGTTGAGGTGGGTAAGATTTACCTCAAGATTGTCTCATATTTTGTATGATGGATGATTCAATGGGATGGACTGAGAACTGGGATTAGAAATCTGAGGTCAGAATCTTTTAAAGACATGACTCTATTTTTAACACTGTGGTCATGAGGATTCTTGAGGGTTTTTGATTTGTTGTTGTTGTTTTATTTTGTTTTGTTTTTGAGACAGGATCTTGCTGTCTCCCAGGCTAGTGTGCAGTGGCATGATAATAGCTCACTGTAACCTCCAACTCCTGGGTTCAAGATCCTCCTGCTTCAGCCTCCTGGGTAGGTAGGACTACAGGCACTCGCCACCATGCCCTGCTAAGGGAACTCTTGAATTTCGATTCTCCCTATTTTTGGAGAAATAGAAAGATTGGGCTTAACCTAAAGAAATAGCATGCTCAGATTTGGGTAAGGATTTACAGGTGACTGGATGTAAAGTTTTTGTTTCAGTTCCAGTGATGGCAGAGACTTAGGGATAAAGGGTGTAGGTGGAAGTAGGGGCCCAAGAGGGAGCCCTCCAGAGCAGGTCTTTGTAGAGCTTCTCCCTGGGATGTAGCTGTCTCTCTTTTTAGTGATGGTGCTTACATTGAGAGAATGGAGATTTGCAGGGGTACAACTTATTGAAAGAAGGAAGAGCAGATGTCCTAACTGAGACTTAAAAATAGATTTTCAACAAGAACCAAAGGAGATTTGACCAGTAATACTTTATCCTTCTAGCATTTACTTGGTTCTTTTCTCAAAAACTTTCAAGTGGCAGTTGGAATCATGGAGTTCTAATAATAAAAGGTATCACAGGGATTTTCCAGTTCCATCTCCTTATGTTACACAATGAAATCAAATTTCAATCACCTTCCCCCTACTCAGGATCCAGAAACCAAAGGTAGAGCTAGTGTCCTTGGGTTCTTGGTAGACAAGGTTAGGATCATTCTCATTTTTTTAGTCCCTTCTTATGCTAATAGATGTTGCTGAACTCACTATATGCTGAGTGCATACATTGCTATCTTTAATAAACATTAATTGAGAGTCTAGCCTAGTATATACACAGTTCTATTCTAGACACTGGCAAATTCAGTGATGAATAAGACACGACCCTTGTCTTTAAAGACCTTAAAATCTTTAAGAAAAAACATCGGGGTTCAATGAGGTAAAGCAGTCTAAAGTTTCTAAATGTTCTGCTAGAGAGGCATAATTGAGAGTCTCAGCCTAGGGGCCAGGGTGCAGTTTTAATGCTGGCTTTCTGCCTCTTCACCATCTGTGACAACTTGAATTGGTCACTTGGTCTTTTTAAGCTTCTATCTCCTCATTTTTAAAACTTGGGAATAATATCTGTCCTTCCTTCTGAGTTTTGAGGTATAAGTGAATTAACAAATTTGTCTATAAACTGAAGTATAATAGAAATTGAAGGGATCCCACTCTGGGGAGTGGGGGTAATACCCACAGAGTGAAGAGTTAAAGTCATTTATCATTCCACTTATTCTCATCATCATAGTCATAATCCTCAGTATTATCATCCAGTAGTTTTCATTAAGCATCTCTTTGTATGCGCTACTTTATTACTCTTCAGCACCCTACAACCAACCACTTTCACTTGACGTATCCAGGTAATGGTGACAGGTCAGGATTAGATGTTGCAGTTGCCCAAGTCACTTTGGTGTTTGTGCACGGCAACTTGTGTAGCAGTTTGTTTGTTTTCCTTAGTCACACTGTGTTCAACAGAGTGAGATGGTTGAATCTTAACCCAGTAACAGAACTTAATTTTTCTCTCTATCAAGTTCATGGATAGAATGTTAACTGTTCTAGATGTTGTCAGTGATGCGACCCAGGAACAATGTCCTTCATATGGAGAAATTTTATGGAGAGCTAGCACAAGTTGCAATAATCCTAAGAAACAAAGAATTCCCGAATCTAACCAAAGGCAGAAGTCCTGAGAGTACACTGTGGCCCAGGAGTTATGATGCTTATTGTTAATTTTGTTATCAAAGCTGAAACAAGCATTCCAGGCTGGATGTAATTCTACTTTAGAGTGTCTTTGCTTGCTTCTGAAGCAAGGGTCAGGGGATTTCCTACCTGATATTCATTTTATTCTCCCCTTGTTCATTTGCAACAGAAACTGGATTTTATTTGAGTGGGGCAATGTGCTCAGCTTCGCTTGTAGCTAGAAGTTAGCAAATTAAGAAGTTGCTGAGTGGGACTTCCAGGAAAGTTTGAGAAGGGAGCAATAGCTGACATGTACTCCCTTTTGTTCTTTCCATGCTTCCTGCTCCATGCTTGGATATGGGTGTGAATATTGACACCCCCTGCCACCCAACAGCCATCTTAGACCATGAGGCAACCTGGAAGATGGAAATCACGTGCTAACCATGATGGAACATAAGAACAAAAGGATCCTGACACCATGGAACTGCCATGTAATCCTGGACTGCCTTGCTTGGGACTTCTTTCACATGTGGAAAAAGCAAATTTATTTAATCACTGTTATTTCCAGACCGTGCTACTAGCAGTCAAATGCAATTCCTAACTGATACAGATGCCTTTGCCCATGAGTAGCGCCCTTGTTTCTTTGCAGCTAGCTCCTGGAAACACTGTCTGTTGGTCCACACTGATTCACAAGCCCCTACAAGAGCAAAGTTGGACTCAGCTTCTGCTAATGAGCAGAGGAATTGCTTGTGAATACAATGCCGGGATTATAAGGTGCTGGCAGCCATGCCAGAATAATAAGGTCAGATGGAAAATTATACCAGTAAATATCTTCAGTGAATATCCTGCCCCGCTCCAGTGTGCTCCAAATACCGTATCCCAGATCCACAGTTCATGAGGTGGGACTGCAGCCTCTCTTTCCCAGAGCCACCGTATCTGTCTGTGGGGAGAATGATGAGGGTCTTGGGTACCACTCCGAATTTTCCTCTGCGTAGCTATTCTGCAGGAGCCCATGTTTGTTCCAACTTGTAACTGAAATCCTGGTTTGCTCGAGTTTCTTTCCCTAGCAGTTTCATCTGTAATCTCAAAGATGCCAGCTGCAGTTGGCTTTGCTAATCTGCTCCGCTTTCAGCTGAGTGATACGCGGTGCTGCGAGAGGCTCAGAGGACAGGGCTCCCTGTGTTTCCGTGGGCCCTGAAATGCTGTACCCACTCTGACATGATCTGAAGGCTAAATTTCGGGGAAAGATTTCAGAAAGATTCCCATACTCCTTAAATTGCTGTCTCTTCGCAGAGGTAGTTAATCTTTTAGTGACATCTTGGCACATTCCTGGGACCAAAATAAACAGGGCAAATGTGAGGCAGCAGACCTGGGGGCACTGAATATTCTCTGCCGGTCTTCCTCTTACGGGTGAGTTTGGTGATTGTCGGGCGGATCTGAGTGTGTTTATCAAAGGCAGCTGCTGGTACCATTTAAATCTAATTCAGAAATTAGGATGACAGTATTTCCCTCTGTTAGCGAGTTTTCAGTTGTTTGATTAAATGTGATGGTGACTCTGACGGTCTGACTGTATTTAGGGCCACGTATTTTTCACATCATCCCATTTATCCCAAATATTGCTTAACATGGGATTTGATTAGGTAGGTGAAGTTGCCAGTAACGGGAGGGAATAAGCAAATGTCTGCTGTCTAATGACCTGAAAATAATTTTGCAAGACTGTTCTGGTAGAAGGAATTTCTTTCTCTTGGAATTACTTGTAGTTAAATACACAAATGGCATGGCCAGAAGGAAGGAGTTTGTGAAGAGAAAACATATCCTTCCTTTCGAAACATTTTTTGCCAACATATGTGACCTTAACCCAAACTGAAGACTTCCATTTTGCTGAGATTTTAAGTAAAACAAACTAAAAATTGCTGGGAAGCTTGCAATAGTATTTTTTGAACTTCTCCTTCTTTTCAGGTATATGAATTGAATAAATGTTCTTAAGAAAAATCAACTCACCTACCACAAATCACTATAAGCTCAAAATTTTACTATTTTTACAAGCCTTACATTATATATAATATACCAACTGTCTAGACAGCACTGTTCAATAGAAATATGATATAATGTTTATGATATGCATGTAATTTTAAATTTCCTAGTATCTACATTAAAAACAGGTGAAATTGACTTTAATATATTTTACTTAACCCAATATTATCCCAAATATTATTATTTCAACATGTGATCAATGTGAAAAATCAATGAGATATTTTACATTCTTTTACACAGCGTCTCAATTTGGGCTGGCCGCATCCTAAGTGATCATTAGCCACAAGTGGCTTGTGGCCACTGTACTGGACAGCACAGGTCTAGAAGACAGAGGTTGCATTTGATTTAGTCGCTTCCCTTCCTAGGTTAACAAACCAGTGTCTAAAGAACTAATTTGTAATCATGAGCTTTCAGAGTGCTAATGTCTCATTAGACATTCTGGTAGTAGAACTGGTCAACTTAAAAGACGTAGTACCCCAAACTTGCCAGTGATCCAGATTTTTGAACAGGAGGGGACATGTCCCTAGACAAGGCAGGCCATAGGTTCCATGTTTTTCTGGAAGGAAGTTACCCTCTTACAAACAGAAAGGTTCAAGCCATCCTTTTTCTCTTACCTGTAGGGGGAGCTCTTGTCCCTTCACTCTCAATAAATTCCAAGCCTGGTTCTCAGAGGCCGGCAGTTTGGAGTTCTTTCACCTGGGTCTGTGGAGAGTTTGTTTTTGGCTCCAAACCAGCAGTGCTTTCGCAATCTCCACACGTTACGGCTGCTGAAATGCGAGGACACCAGCCGGGTGGCGGCTTGAGTCTTGTGATTCCCAGGCAGTCCGGTGCAATGATAAACAAAAGTCTTTTGTGCAATATTAATAAGCTTTAAGCACTCCCCAGCCGAGCCCCTTGTCATCCAAGTAAGTCATGTGTATCAAAAGCCCTTATATGTGAAAGTTTGTTTTCATATCTGGCCAGCGTTGAATGGGAGCCCCCTTTGCCATGTTGTAAAACAAACATTTGTTTATTTTGTGAACAGTGCTGGCAGTATGATACAGGAACTGGGGGTTGAATGGAGGGACCCCTTTCCAAGGAGGCGCCTTTGAAAACCTTTCTGCTGGGCCATTCCAACTGTCAACTGATCTTGAGTTCTGTTTACATTAAGACAATACAGTGTTTCCTAAATAAATAAGTTAGAGGCACCCGTGGGCCTTAATGAAACCCCATAAATGGGTTGGGGGGTGGGAGTGGGGGAAAAGAGTTTCTGTGTTGTGCGGAAGCAATGGCTACTTCGTCTTACCATGTATCCCAGGCTTGTGTTTTTAAGACAGAAGGGGCCCTTTGTGTTAATTACACTGATAAAACTCCCCTGGTGGAGCTTCCCCTGGACCGGTGGCACAAAAGAGGGGACATTCTGCCCGTGTGAATGCCACACTGCCAAACAGACATCCTTTTAAGCTGAGATGTATCGGTCACCTCATCCCCCACCCCAGCTGATCAGCTAACCTCTCCTGGTGTGTAGAGAAAACAAATAAAAACTGTAAGACTAAACTATCTACTGCTGGGAGTGTCTGGCTTTTTTCTTGGTTGGGTTAGAGCTTCCAGGAATCCATTTTGGTCTCTGAACCGTGCAAATGTCTTTAGGCAGCACGGACATCGAGGCAGGTGGTTTATAGCAGAGGACAAGCCAATCCAGGAGTTTGGGTTCCAGTGGGTTTTCCTGGGAAGCAGGAATTTTGCCTTGTTACTGGAAGTTATGCTTCTGAGCAAAAGACACATTCTAGGCGAACACTGAAGGCTAAAGATGAGGAACCAGCAGGACTCGCTGCTTGTAAATTAAAAAAAAAAAATCATAAGTACTGTGGTGGCATCCTACACAGTCTCTAAAATAGAGACCCCATCATACAAACATTTTCAATTATAAGAATTCCTTGTTTCCTTCCATAGAAAAATATTTTACTATGAGCTTAATTTTAGCATTCATATAATTATGTAACTTGCTTTTTGGGGGTTAGCATTTTCTCATGTGCATTTTCTCCAAGTTGCCCCCAATCTTTATAATTATTTTTGGTGAAGGTACAATCTTCTAAGTGGATATACCACAATTTGCATTATGTTTCCTTATTCTTGGGTACTTAGAATGTTTGTGATTTTTCACTATCATAAATGATATTACAATGAATATCTTTATACTGTAAATTCTTTCTTTCTTGGAGAAATATTCACTGGGATAAATCCCTAAGCCATGAATACTTATGGCTTTTTGACACATAATATCATATAATTTTCTAGAAGGATTTTAAAATGGTTTATTTTTCAGATGGTAACTGTGACCTCGTTGATATAATACTTTATTCTCTTTTCACACCTCTCTTGTCCTTCTTATTTGTTCAGGAAAAATCTCTCTACCTCCATGGGCTCTCTGAAATACCCATACATAAATATCACCTATTCCATCTCTTTACAAAGCTGATTCTGGAGACCCTTAGATGAGTATATTAAATGCAACTTATTTTCACCATTATAATGTTTCAACCTGTAGTACATAAATTCCTATTTGCTATGGCCTAGACATGTGTAAGATATACTTAGTTTTAGACTCATTTCTAATTTACATACCATTTTCTCACCCTCCAATAGCTTGAAATTGTTAACGTGGTAGATATCTTTGGAGAAGTCTACGCAGTCCAATAGCCAGACCTCCGCAGTCTGTGAGCCTATGGCCATGTGACTGCTGCCCCGTCCACCCCATGTTTGATGGGACTGTGTGTGGACGCAGAAACAGACTAAGCCATGTGTTGTCATGGGGACAGAGAGAGAGGTAGAGAGGTGGGAGAATGGGGAGGGGGGAAGGGGGGGAGAGAGAGAGAGAGAGAGAGAATGAATGCAGCAGATACCCAGAGAAAGATAGAGTTGGAGGTGGAGAAAAATTGTTTCCTGGGTTCCTAATGATTTTCTAGTCCTTAGTTTCAGTCATTCAGTCATTTCTTAAGTCTGGCTACATATTCTTGGCTTTGAACTTGGAGAGACACCCTCACCCCAGAATTCTTATAATAAATCTTCCTATCCTCTTTCTTTCTCTCCTTCCTCTCCCTCCCCCTCTTTTGTGTGTGTGTGTGTGTGTGTGTGTGTGTGCGTATGCTAACTCGGTTACTAATACAGTCTACAGCAAATGGAACTGGGAATAGAAATCCCTTGGTGATGTGCAAATCCGTGTAGCTTAATAATAAAATAACGAATTTGGACGTTGACAAAAGTTTTAGCTGTTTTCTCCTGCTGACATGTGGGACTGTCAGGTTGAAACATGGTATAATTCCATTTATGATTCTGAAGCAATGGAATCTTAGTGAAAAACATTTTTCCCCTTTAAATTATTGACACTGTAAAAAGTAGCTTATCACAGCTGCTCAAAGTGCTGGATGGTTTGGATGATCTTACAGGATGACTTTAATTCAAGACTTTTGAGTGACCATATACATCGATTGACTCAAAGGGCAAAATAGATAGAACAGTTTCTTCTGCAACTCTAGCTAAATAAATGTGGTTAACTCTGGAGGCAGAGAATAAATTTTTCAGGGACAAAAAAGCTTCTTTGGTCTTTTTTGACAAAATTGAAACAGAAATCCAAGAAAACCGTAAAAGGTCTCACACCTTCTTGCCTATGTCCTAGTGACATTTCCCTCCAAAGACAGAGGGTAACTGATGAAGAAGTGATAAAAAATGGAATCTCATTCCTAAAACTGGTGCTCTCCAGCAGATGTCTGGAAAACCTGGCTGGACCCTATGGGCTGTTACTGATCTTATATTTTCCCACTTTTATCTTTCTTGCTTCTAGTTATTTATTTTTAAATCAGGGAATATTGGAAGGTGAGTGTGGGATATCCTCCTTATCGTCAGAGGAAGGCTTTCATATTGGGAGACAAAGAACACCACCGTCACGAATTGGGATGAATTGTAAATCGTTTTCCCTTTCAACCTGTTGGGTGGTATCGTCCTACTATTAAAAGATCTAAGTGACTCTGAAAAAAACCATCCTTTCTCAAATGCCTCTGCTTTTAGAGCTTTGGAGATTCTGGTAACATGGGAAGGAAATGACATTTTGGAAACTCCGGACAGATCTGTTTCTGCCAATGGAGTGATTGTGTGTGTGTGTGTGTTTATATTACAAACAATTGGACTAGCCTTTTATGACTGTGATTGTACAATAAGGAGCAATGGGCAAAGCTATCAAATCATTTTAAATTGGCCTCTCAGTATTTTTCCTGTTTGCTGACTAGCTGGAGTTTATCAGTGGATTGACATATTTCCTAGCATATGTGACCTCAGGCAGTCACTCTCCATTTTTTTCCCTGCCAGTGTTTTGTTCATTCATTTAATTAAAATGTATCAAGTGCCCAGAAAATGCCTGGAATCATGCTGGACATGATGATCGCTACTTAGAGTAGATCTGCTGTTGTTCCGTGGCCCCCGGGTCTGGTGTGGTCATGAGGTAGGTCACCAGGCCATTGTGAGCGGGGGACCAAGCGGTCGGCACACTAAGTACATAGTGCCCAGCCTCAAGCAACGTGCAGTCTCCTTAGTGAGATGAGGGGTGTGCCTATGAGGTGATCCCTAAGCAGTACGACCTTTAGGGATGTAGCAAAAGGTGAACAAGAACTGCACACAGACAGAACATATATTGATGGAGGGATCACCCAAATCGTCACTAAAGAGGGATTTTGGCTGCATCTTGAAGGACAGGCAGGACGCAGAGATGGGCGAGTGGAAGCTGGGCATGGCAGCGGAGGGGAGTGAGGAGAGAATGTAACTGTGCCGGGGACGCCTGGGCTGGAGACAAGAAAGGTTGGTTTTGGACAGAGATTGAAGAGCTTTGAATATTTTGAGGAGCCTGGACTTGATCCTAAAGGCCATAGGGTGGCAACTCTTGAATATTTCACTCCCTTCCATGGACCCTTTTTGAGTATCCCCAAAGGTTCCAAACTTGGGCATTGTCTTCTCTCTTCCTTCAGATGAAGATCTACCCTCCAACCCCCGCCTCACACCCATCAGACTCTCATCTAATTCTCTTCCAACTTTGTAGCCAAAAGAAAAAAAATGTGCATGAACTTTGAATTTAAAGCTCAATTAAGAAAGGGCCTGACAACTTGACACAGAGTGGTGTGGAATCGGTTGTTTGTCTGTGGTCTCCAGTGGGTTCCCCAGAAGAGCGTTCTTACGGAGAGGAGAATCCGAGTGTGTGCAGAGGGTTTGTGTGTGAGCGTGTGTGTCGGGGGAAAGCAGATTTCTAAGAATATCTGGCAGATTGATGATGAGTTTGCCAGGGAGATTTATGCTGCCTTTCTTGGAGTCCAGGATGTTGAAACACAATGATGGCTCTTTTCTAACCCACTTAGGAAGTTTTCTAGGACAGCATATACACATACATGCGCACACATATACATACACACACAACGTATACGTACACATACATATATATTAAAATATAACCTAGGAAAGAAAGATTTTTTCCTAGTCTTCATGAAGGTATTTATTTGGGGTTTTAGCACAGATATTTGGTTTTCCTTCAGCATATACATCTGTTAAAGATTTTTTTCTTCTTGGTGAATAGGTTGAGTCTGCAGAGCTCTGTCTTTTTTTCCTTTGGATTATTTCGCTCTTCACCCAATATATTTTTGAACTAGACAGCACCTGCCTTCTCCTTTTTAGGGGTTGTATGCTATATTGCAGAAAGGGAGTGGGCTGGGGGAGAGGCAGGGGTAAGCAAATCAGATCCATCTGAGTAAAATGCTGTCTTCCTAATTTAGTCCTCTTACTGAAAAAGAATGTTATGAATGAGCCCCCGAAGGTGTGCTTTTCCAATCCAACAGCCCTGGAGGGACAGATCATGGCTGGAAACGCATCTTCACAGGCAGCAAGGGAAGTGGTATTTTACTTTACTTTTGATCTCCAGAGTAAAGGTAGGTAATGATTCTACATGAGGACCGGAGGGCTGTGCAGGACGTCCCAAGTTGTGACACTTGGGCTGGTTGGGGAACAGGATGAAGACCGCAGCCAGGCTGCAGAGGGCAGTGTGAGACCGTGGCGCCGCCAGCCCTGGAGCAGGGCCATTGCCGCTCCTAATGTAGGCCACCTGCGGTGTTTCAAGATAAATTATGTTAGATGGGGAAACTAGTCTATTGGATTTGCAGTAAATGTGTGCTAGTTAGCTTTACCCCAAAGAAAGTCTTTCTAGGATTTTCCCCTCTCCACCAATTTCAGGACATGAAGTATTAAGACTGGGGCTGCGTGGCAGACCTGTACCCTCTTCACTTTTCAGGGATGTGAATGTCTCCTGACAAGACGATGTTTAATGCCTTACGATGCATTGAAATTGAACTGTACTGGGTGCTAATGCGGCTTTGGGTGTGCAGAGACACTTCTTTAATCATAATAATAACTCAGGCAACTTTTTTTTTTTCCTGGAACAGTAGGAGCTGTAGCAAGTTTGCTGCGGGAGCCTTTAGCTCAAGAACTGGTTCTGGGTGCTCAGGGTCCTCCGAAGGTGGGCTTCCAGCGGGGGAGGAGGCTGGTGGGTCTCTCAGAGAGTGGCTGGTCTGGCATAGGGATTAAAGTGCATGCTTTAGAGTCAAACAGACCTCTCTGGGTCAAATCTACCTCTCTAATTTGTTAGCTACCACCTCGGTTTTCTTCCCTATAAAGCTGCGATAGTCATGATAGGGATTTCCTAGAGGTGCTGGATTAAGTGAGATAGTATGTGTGAGATGCTTAGCACAGTGAGCCATAGTAGGAATTATCCAAAATATGGTGTCACTACTATCATTCAATTCACAAGTATTTATTGAGCACCTACTAGGGGATTTGATGTGGACAACGTCGACAGTATCCTTACCCTCTGGCAGATGCTGAGCACTTACTACAGGGCGGGGCTTACAGGTGCATAGCAAGGTGATGGGCAGCACGGACTCAGGTGCCAGAATGCCTGGGTTTGACTCCTGCTCTCTTACTTCTAGCTGTGTGGCCCTTGGAAAGTCACAGACCCTACTAGTACCCACCTCACGAGGCATCACAAGGGTTAAGTGTGTTGATACTTATGAAGTCTTGGAAGGATGACTAGCATGTGGGAGGTGTCAGCATTATGTAACTGCTTATTATCACCAAGTGCCATGAGCTTTGAAAGGAAGATCAGGGTGCTGTGAAAGTGTATCTGTAGAAAGATCTAAGTGAATTTCATCCAAGTGAAATTCCACGAAGGTGGGGAATGAGTCACAAAGTAAATTAGGGTGAAAAAAGGAAAGGTAGATTTATATGTGTTCTTGTGAGATAATCTCGAAGATGCAAACTTAAGGATAAAAAGCAATGAAGTAGGCAAGTATACAAAGGGTGCCCCCAATTAGAAAAAAATCATATTTATTAATCTTTCATCTATTTATGTATTTGTCATCTATCAATCAATCATCTATCTATCTGCATATCTATGTATCTATGTATCTTTCTATTGATGTATTTACTCATACACTGTTTTATTCACTAAAAGATTCCCAATGGTATTGCCTAGAGGGGGTGATCTGAGGGATTGTAATGGAAAGAGGGCTTATTTTTGGACTGTTTGAAATTTCTGAGTATTTATTACTTCTTAGCTTAAAAAAAGAAATAAACTAGAGAAATGGTCTGGTAAGAAGATATACATCTTTATAATCTTCAGGCTAAAGGCAAGTAGTAAAACTAGGGCTAGTTTCAGGTTTCGGGTAATGGGAGTCCATGTTGCTGGGTCCCTCTGGGAGTGGGAAAAAAGCCCTCTCCCCACAGGAATCTCTGGTCAGATGATGAGTTCTAGATTATTCCTAAAGCACAGCTTTTCCGCTCATCCTCACACTTCTCTCAGGCTACCCTCTGACCTCCCAGATTATGTTCTCTGGGAAAACATTGTTTCACACCCCTCACTTTAACCTTATTTTACTGTCTCTGTTCCTTCTGGGACTAAAACAGAAGCAGTACACAATGAGAAGAAACTTTTGGCCCTCAGACTACTGTAGGCAGGAAGCAGGCTATGAATGCTACTCAGCTGCGAACACAGGCCATTTCTTATGGAAAAAAGATGCCTCAGGTGGCAGAGCTGAGAGCCCTGTGGGCGGAGTCAAGGGCTGTGGACAATCAGTCATTCACCAGGAGCAGTCTTGGGACCTAATCAAGGAGTCTGTGACTCGTGGCAGGCTGGATTTCACAACTGCTGTGGACTAGTGATTGTTATGTCCTTCCATTCCCACACTTTTTGAGCAGGAGTGTCTATTCGACTGTCCTAGCCAGATTTCATCATTGTTGGGTATGTTAGGGGCAGATGATTTGTCTCTTTAGTTTACAGGTCTTCAAATCAACAGGAACTGTACTCTAGGAACTGCACCTGACAGCCACGTCCGAGGAGCCTCATCCACACTGGGGCCTGATGCCGATGACTAGATGCTGGACCTGGAACCTGAGTATGATACTATCATGGGATGAGACTGGCTCTGAGAAAAGGATGCATTTTGTGTTTTGCAGGAATGTAAACGACCATGGCCAGAGGGTAGATCACGGAAGCTAAAACAAAAAGGCTGCAAATTCTTTGACGCTGTTCTCATCAAGAGGTGGGTCTGTGTCTCTTTCTCAGCGGTGTGCTGGAGCTGGCTCATACCCACTCCTGAGAAACAAGTGTGCACATCTTGTCCCAGCAACCTGTTCAGTGATGTCCTGCCAGTAGCTTAAAATCAGTCACAGTGGAAGTTTTTACGCCACAGAAATTGGCAAATGCTAAAAACCAGGACTTTCTTCCTGGAGAGCTGGTTGTCATGCATTCACCAGCACACAATTGCCTATATTGAAAAATTTCCAGGATGTTCGTAGGGGCAGGGGTGAGTGGAGTTTGATTGGCTGCAGGCCTCCCTCTCGACCTATACTCACTACTTAGACTATTTGCAGGGTCTGGAAGGAGAAGGGACCAGCATTACCTAAGTGTGTTAAGTCATTCATCTGGGAGAGGTGACAAGTCTCTAAATTCTGCATCCACAGCTATTACTTTATGTGATGGATGAGTTAACCCAGCAATTCTCACAGTGTGGTCCAGGGACCCCTTTGTGAGGGGGGTATCCAGAATAAAAACTGTTACTTTCATAATAATACTAAGATATCATTTGCCTTTTTCACTCTTACTTTATTATGAAACTTTAGTGGAGTTTTCCATTGTACATTTGAAAGATCTTATAACTCAGTAAATTCAGTATTTTCCAAATGGCCAAGGCATGGTATTATAAAATTATATATGGATAAAAGTTCCATTTGATGTACAAGATGGACTAATGGACCTTAATTTAACAGAATCAGTAAAGTTTATTGATATGGTTTCAGATTCTTCATTAGCACTAGAGAATGAGTTTTGGTGTAATACTAAATCAGCACTGTTGAGTTTTGGTGTAATGGCAAAGAAGAATATCCATAATAATCTGAAAAGAGTATTAAAATACATACTCTTTTCCCATCTCCTCACACTTCTCTGTGTGGCCAGATTTTCTTCATGTATTTCAATCAAAACAACAGATCTCGGGCTGGGCGCAGTGGCTCACGCCTGTAATCCTAGCTCTCTGGGAGGCCAAGGCGGGCGGATTGTTTGAGCTCAGGAGTTCGAGGGCAGTCTGAGCAAGAGCGAGACCCCGTCTCTACTAAAAATAGAAAGAAATTATCTAGACAACTAAAAATACATAGAAAAAATTAGCCGGGCATGGTGGCGCATGCCTGTAGTCCCAGCTACTCGGGAGGCTGAGGCAGAAGGATTGCTTAAGCCCAGGAGTTTGAGGTTGCTGTGAGCTAGGATGATGCCACGGCACTCACTCTAGCCAGGGCAACACAGTGAGATTCTGTCTCAAAAAAAAAAAACAAACAACAGATCTCAACAGACTGAACACAGAAGCAGACATGGGAATTCAGCTATCTTCCGTTAAGCTAGGCAAAGAGATTTTAAAAATCTAAAATAACATCACTCTTCCCACTAATTTATTGTTTTAATTAATATAATTATTTTTATTAAAATGGTATTTATGCTAAAATGAATGGGTTGTTATTTTCAAAATATTTCCTCTTTTTCATTTCTGATATGATAAAGATGATGGATATAACTCATATAAATATAAGTCATTTGGGGACATTGGTTATTTTCAGAGTGTAAAAGGGTCCTGAGACTAAGGGGTGGGGAACTACTGATGACCCCATCACCACTGTCTGCATAGCAGCCATTAGCTTGCAGGAGGGTGCAGATCCCGTTCTTGGATTGGAGGGAGGAGTGAAAGTGAGTAGTGCTATTAAGCGGGTAAAAGGACTCACAAGACAAATCTCAACTAATTTGTCAGGAATAAGAAACTGGGTTCTGGGGGAGCTAAGGGACTTTTCCAGAGATAGCTTATATTTAGCTGGTCCGAGAGGAAACAGAGGTACTCCACATTCGACATTCATTTTGCTGAGTCTGTTCTCTCAGGATGCCCGTGGGGTACCACGCACAGATACATGCTGGGCAGGTGATTTCTGATGCTGGTACTGGGGATGATCCTGAGGACACTGGGAGCATCCTCATCACCGCGGGGAGCTCTGGCTCTCAATCGGCTTCACATCAAACACAGGCCAGCTTGGCACTTATCAGCTGTGACACTTTACAGATCCTCAAATACCAAGTGATTTAGTCACAGATTTAGTAATTTCTCTGCTCTCAATACTATGTTTCCTGGGGAACTCAGTAATTCCTACCCACATTCTCTGTGTTAATAGGGGCAGCCTGGAAGACTTCAGGGAAGCTTAGCAGCGTAATGGCTGCTTACAAATACCAGCCCCACCACTACTACTGTATGACTGCTACTGCTACTGCTATGGCTTAACACTTACAGAGCACTTACTGTTTTCCAAATACTGTACATTGGCCCACACCACAATAGACAGCAGAGCTCACCCGGGGCTGGAGAAGGGCACCAGCCGTCACCGCTGATTGGAGTCACTGTCTGGCATGGGGTTGCGATGGATGGAATGGCAAAATATTCGACTGTGATCCAGACAGCTGAGCAGATGTACTCACCTTTTCCTGCTTGGTCTTTTTGATTTAAAGAATAAAACGAAACAAAATAAAAGCAAGCCCAGCCCAAAGCAAGGATTTTCAGTGTGGGGATATCTGGCTGGAAAAGGCTTCCAGCTTGAAGGTTGCAGTGTTCTGAATATCCGTGTCCCTCCCAAATTCACATGTGACAATCCTAACCCCCAATGTGATGGTGTTAGGAGGTAGGGCCTTTGGCATATAATTAGGTCCTGAGGGTCGGACCCTCATGAATGGGATTAGTCCCCTTATAAAAGAGACCCCAAAGAGCTAGCTCACCCTTTCTGCCATGTGAGAACAAACAGAGAACCAGGAAATGGGTCCTCTCCAGACACCAAAACTGCTGATATTGGACTTCCAGGCTCTAGAATGATTAGAAATAAATTTCTGACTTTTAGAAGCTACCCAGTCTATGGTATTTTGTTACAGCAGCCCACACAGACTAAAATAAAAGCCAACGTGAAACATTCCTCTTTCTCTTCTACTTGGAGAAAGGCAGAGGACCAGGCAATGGATTTTTCCCATCTCTCCCTGTTTCATTGCAGTAAGGGGGAAGGGAGGCAGGGTGGGCCTCGACCCGTAACTGCAGATCGTCCTCCCTAGGACATGCCCTCTTGAAAAATCACAGCTTTTTTTGTTTCTTCAGTTTCACTGGGGTGCAGAACAGGCATTGATTGTTTACTTGTTATTTGAAAGCTACAAAAAGGTCTGCATGACCCCAGGTTTTTCCCAACAGGCCTTCTCTGGTGCTTGCCACGCCCACCATTAGCAGAGCTCCTCAGAGGCCTTTGGGAGCCATGTTCACTTTAACTGACTGGACACATTTTCACGCTCATTTGCACACCTTAGTCTCAGGAATTGGTCCCGGTCAGCACGCCACCCTCACCCAGCGGCTGGCACCCAGTGCTCTCCAGCTGCCCTGAGTCCCCTGCCAAGTCCCTTGCCACCTGACACGTGAATGTCCCTGACCTTAATTCTCACATTGAGACTTATCTGTCCCATGTCCCAGTTCCTCTGACCCTTTTCCTGGCCTCTAAGTCATTAGCAGGTAACAAATGGCTATTCATTAGATCTGGGGTTTTAAACTGTGTGCTAAAGAGCAAAAGAGGTCCCACAAAAGTGCCTTTGGGGCCACTGTAGTGCTGGAAGAGGAGCAGGATGGGTGTGCCCTGGGCACACAGTCCCATCACACCAGCAAGGTGCCACTTGTGTGTTTTTACAGCGCTACCTCCTTGTAAGTGTCCCTTTGAAGGGTCTCATTGCTTTAAAAAAATACATGGGGAGCATTTCATGAGACTAAGTTAACTTGTGCAAATGGGCATCAGAACATCAGAATGGGTCCAATCAGCTGCCCTCTAATAACCTAGAGGACAGGAAAGTGTCAGTGGCTACACTGCGCCTCCTTCTTAACTTTGCCTACAGCATGCCCTTCTTTGAGTTGTCGGTTTCTGTCACTGAGGGAACTCGAGGGGAAAAACAATTCCGTAGAGTTTCATACAAGTGAAGGAATTTGTGGCTGAGACATATTCCTTCATCCTGGTCTTTTTCCAAAAACTGTTTTTATTGTGAAGTAAACTCATTCAAATGACAAGGCGCACAAAACAATGTGCATTGTTTAAAAATTGACCACCAAGTGAACACTCACATAACCACCACCCAGGTCAAGAACTAGGACATGACCTCTTCTTCGAAACCTCCTCAGCCCTGCTGCTTCTGCCTGTCACAGCCCTGCCAGCTCCACACTAAAATTAACCCTATCCCTAAGCGTTACGGTCATCACTTCCTGGCTTTTCACCTTAGCAGTCAGCCCTCAGCATTGCAGTTTAGTCTTGCCTGTTTTTGAACTTTATATTAATGGAGAAATAAAATTTAGCTTCTTTTACTCAATATTATCATCTTCTCTTCTTCCTCACTACTCCCCTCTCCCAAGAAATACGTTCCATAAATCCGAGGAAGGATTGTGGTAACATTGCTACATTATTAGACTGAATAATGAGACAAAGTATTAATAGTCAAATAACAACGATTCTTAACAAATGTCTCTAGCTTGGAGGCAATTACAGTGGGTGAGTATTACAGCAAATGCGGCGTTGCTATCATTAGTATTTATGAAAGAATCTTCATGGGAAGGACTTTCTATTTTAACTTCACAGATGCTTGCAAGTCTTGAGAAACAGGTATATGGCAAACAGAAGTGTCTGTAGCTTCTTCATCTTTCTTTCTTCTTCTAAAATATCCTTGGTAAGGACACACAGGGACATATATTTTTCTAGGGTTGCCCAGAAAGACAAGGGCAACTGGGAATGTGAGCATCCTCCTTTGACCTGGGTCTGGCCTTCCGCCCCCTTGGCCCCTACCTCTCTCTGATGGTGGATGTTGAGAGACGGTGATGGATGGTTTGTCACAAATAGTTTTCAATTTACCAAAGTGCGCCTGGCTTTCTCTGAACCTCTTTGAAATGCTTTTAGGGCAACATGGAGAATGGAATTCAACAATTCTCCACAGCTGCAGTCAGAATACAGTGACCCCAGGAGCAGCTGGGGGCAGTTATTTTCATGTTTTATACTTGCTCGTTCCTTAAAAGCCCTTTCAGAAGATTCTGGAAAGTCCCGTGGCATCCACATTACGAGAAACTGCGTCTGGAGCAGATTCTTGGATTCTAGGCCCTCATCCAAAATTTGACAAATATTTATCTCTACTTCTCACCAGCAACATGTTCTCTCAGAAGTGCCCTCACTGTGCCCCCCCCACCCTAACCCAACAGGCTCACACGTGGGAGCGCTCCTCCTGTGGCAGCTCTGTTTAGTGAGGGGAACCCGCACAGAGAAGTCTGGGTTCTGGCATCAGCTGACGCTTTATCAGCTCCATGACCTTGTCTCAATGTTTTCTCTTCTGGCCTTAGTTTCCCACATCTGTAAAATAAGGAGTTTGGACAGATCTCAGAAGGCCCTTTCTGTAGGGAGTTAGCGATGATGTTTTAAGGCAATAACTTGATTACAGCAGAAGGCAGAGACACTTGCTTGGCAAAGCTGTTTTTACATGGAAACGGAATAGCAGGCAGAATAAGTAGCCCATCCCGAAGCAAGCTTTAAGGGATGATGAAGGATTCTATTATAAAATGAAGCAAAACATAACACGCCCCCAATCTTTTCCACAGCAAATAAATAATTCTCGCTTTTCCAGCTACCCGTTAGGGTGCCCGAAATGTCACCAACAGATTCTACCTTCTCTTTTTGCAGATTTTGTGATTTTCTAGAGTTTAATTATTAAAAAAGAAGTAAATGTCTCTAAAAGGAGGAATAGATAATGCTCTTATCAATGGGATTAGTGGATTTGTCAAGGGGCAGAGATATCAGAGCCATGTGCGGCTGCATGCTTGTGAAGCAGGTCAGGGCAGTTCCCCAACTAGAAGGGACATATTCTAAACCAACACTTCTCAAATTTCAGTGAGCCTATGAATGACCTGGGGGACCTTGTAAAAAGTAGATTCTGATTCAGTAGGTTCTGCAAGGTACCTGAGATTCTGAATTTCTAACAAACTCCCAGGTGATGTCGAAGCTGCTGGTTTGCAGAACATATCTGCAGTAGCAGGAGTCTACAGCATGTGACCCCATTTCTTGAACATAGCTAGCCAGACCTCAGGGGTTCGGCACTTGTCTCCAAGCCAGCCACTGTGTAAGCTTGCCTCTGATCAAAAAGGGATAGTGGGCCAATCGGGAATTTAGACAGGAGAGATGGGCAGCGGTGTCAGAAGTAGACGTGGAAAAATCTAAAGAAACACAGAGACGCACAGAAAGAACCTGACTCATTTTGGTAACAGAGCCTGTGAGATTGTATTCTACAGGAGCTGTCAGTCTGGATCTTGAACATTGAGTGACCTTCTGGATTCTGTCTCCACCAATCATGCTGGACCCCACTTCCTGTTTATCCATCAGGCCTGGCTGCTGAGATATTTTTAAGGTTCCTGGAGGTCAACAAGGTAACTAAGGTTCCTGTTGAATCCTGAGGACTCCAGGTTGAAAAGGGAAATGTGAAGTTTGAGTGGTGATGTACACCTGGGTAGTATATACCTGGATAGTGTCTCACAGTGAGGGGCCTTTGGATTGCTGCTTGGGTTGCTTGAAAGCTTTGGACACCTGAAGGCAGAGGTTTGTATGTGGGGTGAGAGGGAATGCAGAAATATCAGAGGATAAAGAAGAGTCAGATGTCATAATTTGTCCAGGGCTGCTCAAGAGTTTTGTTAGTATTGCGAATCTGTTTGTAGAGATTTGGATTATCTATTCATCTGTCATTTTCTAGAATGTTTTTCTTTCCCCTCCCTTCTCATGGCTGCTGAGAGAGCAATGACACTTATACAACATGACTCTCACCCTTGCCATGGTTGATTGGCTCAGAAGTGGACAGCTGACCCAAATTGGGCCACTGTGCTTTTTGCTCAGGAATTTGGAATTGGGTCTGAGAGTCAATTTAGACTCCTGGTATCAGGATCTGTGTTATGTAAAACTCAGGAACCATTGAAAAATGTTTTCTATAACATGGTTTGGCAAATAGGAAGAGTAACTCTACAATATGACAGAGGAAATGGGGCAGAAACACTGAAAACAGATGAAACAGATGCACAGAGAGAAGAAGAAATTGGTTTCCTACATGATTCCAGTTCTTGTCCTAAATGGTTTCTGAGACTCAATTGCTTCCAACCTTGTATTCCCTGAGATATTCCAATATCCTTTCAACAAATTATTGTTTGTGGTTTTAGCCATTGCAAATGGAGATCTGTCACTTGCAACTGAGAAAGTCCTAACTAAAACAACCTTCTAGATAAGGTCTCTTGGAGTTGAGGCAGATCCTCCTGGTTTAACTGATGATGGATGGAAGGTGGTGGGCCCAGATCAATATGAAGAGCTCTACTTTTCTATTGTTTATCAGCAGTCTCATGACTACTGCCTTGAAGGATGTTCACCAGAGATTCCATCCATCTACCGTCTACCCATCTACCCATCCATCCATCCATCCATCCATCCATATATTCGTCTATCCTTCTATCCTCTATCATCTAACTAAGAAAGATTTCCTAATCTCCTCCATGGACTAGGCTCTCTGCTAGTGTCCACTCTGTGACCTCTGGTTACTCATATTGGTGTTGTGCCCATATTTAGCATATGATATGATTTATACTAAGTCCTGAAACTACAGCAATGCAGAACAGCCCCATTTCATCAGTTTGAGTCCCCTTTCCCAATGTGTCCCTCTATTTTGTGCAAATGTGAAACGTGTAACTAATACAATTCCCTCTTGGGAGATGTCTTACATCTAATATCCCAGATGCATTAGGTGCTCAATTTTGTTTTTATTTGAAATAGAGAAGGGTGGCTCAGAGTCCCTGTCCAGAAACAAAACTGCAGATACCCATTCCTGTTGCTATGTTTGGGACCTATTGGCTCTTTGCCCCAAGTTTCTTTATTTTCTTTTAGTCTTTGAAGGCTCAGGTGCTGGTTCAGGGGATGACATAGGTCAGCTTGGTTTTCAGCTGTCCTAACCTCTATTAGACCATAGATCTTTTCCAAGTATCCTGGGTTCCCAGAATCACTCACTTTCATTTCCCACTAGGAAAAGGCTGAAGACTCCCACTAGTGGAAATTTTCATCTCTGGAGTTAAGCCTGGTCCCTAAACCAGAGCTTGTTTCACAAATAAACCTTCTCAAGAGTCCCTGACAAGAGACCTGGACTGTGAGAATAAAGCAAAAGAGAAGGCGGGTTGGACTTAGCGTGCCTCGTGTTAGCTGGTTGTAGATGATCTCAGAATCCTGAGATAGCACTGGTAAGTCTCAGAGCTTCTCTTGCCCCTGAGATCCACAGAGAGTCAGCTTACTTGGAATGTAAATATTCAAGCCTTTGTAAGAGCAAAAAAGAAATTGGGATATGATCTAAGTATAGCAGTGATTGGGATATGATCTAGGTATAGCAGTGATTCTCACCCTTGAATCACTTGGGGAGCTTTTAAAAAGCACTAATGCTGGGCTTCACCAAAGCAAGTGAATTAGAATCTCTAGGGCTGGAGTCCAGGAGGGATGCTGTTGAAATCTTCCCCAGGTGTTTTTGTGTCAAAGTCAAGGGTGAGAACTCTTGGTCTAAGAGATAAATGAGAAATGGCCATCTAAAATGAGCAGATGAGAAAAGCCTGCGATTATGACTACTGTCCCCAAAGATTTGTATATTTGAAGCCTCTCTTAGCAGGACAGAGAAGCCAGGAGGGCCTGGTGCACACTATTACTGAGGGTGCCAGCTTACTTGATGCCTACAAGTTGAATAATTATTGTAATAAACAGCAGACCTGGAAAAGATACCCACCGAAACTGTGGATCAGCCAGAGCCTTAGAATGTTCTAGTATTCAGGAAGTACCATTGCCCTGTTGGTACCTCTCGCGGGAGGAGTAGAAGTGGAAATGATTGGGAGAGTGGAAGAGGCTGCTACTAAGACTGGGGGGGGCATATGAGGGCCAGACCTGAGAAGCCATGGATTCCATGTGCTGTGTGATGAGCCCTGAAGGAGAAAGACACCACAGCTGTGCAGGAAGGTGACACTGTGGGCTGTCTGTCTCCTGCATTAGTGTTGGCCCAGAGACTGGGTGGGCAACTATGCCCTATTCTTCACTTGAGGAATTCCGTGATAAATATGAAAAAGGGTTTGCGATCTTTCAAGGTTTATAGAGAGAGAGTTGACAGCCCCTCACCAGTTTTCATACTCTTGATGGCATTGGATCCCCAGCCTCCCTGGGAAGGGAGGCAGAGAGCTGGATAGGAAGGGATGGAGAACCTCAGCCTCAGGTCGCTAATGGCCTCTTTTACGTGACCTGGGCAGGCAGGACAGGGGTTGTGGCTTCTCTTTGGGGCCATAAGAGCAGAATTTCCTTGGGAGCCCCTCTCAGGTCAGATTAAGATCATTAGAGACTGTAAACATTTTAGTATCTCCCTTATCATACATAATTCAGAATAAAATAATACTAAGCCATATGATAAATATAATAAATCTAGCAGAGCTCTTATATGATTACATTGGTGTTTTTCATTTGTTAAAGTATAAATTCTTTTTCAAAAATCTTTTCTCACACTTTTTTTGGAGTCCCTGGCATTGCTGATGCCTTCAGCACATGCCCAGGGGCCAGTAGGGTCCATTGGGCCATGGGGCATCGACACATTGCCATGTGCTTTCAGTGAGACAGGCAGGAGAACCTGTTTCCCCTGAAGATGCTCAGCCCTGGACTGGATGGGGAGTGGGCTGGCTGGCCCTCGAGCCTGTTTCCTGTCATTTTCCTAATAAGGGATAAGACGAGCCAACCAATGACCCTTGCTCCCTCATTCACTCCTCATTAACTTGGGGGACAGTGTGAGCTCTTGGAAAGAGCAGTGGTTTGGAGACAGCAAACCTGGATTTCAACACTGGCTCTGTTCCTGCCACTCTTTGCTCCTCTTCACTGGTTAAATGGTGTCATTGCCGACCTCAGGGAACTGTGAGGACTAGAGGAACACGAGGGCAAGCCGCTTAGTCATCTGCTTACTACACATTGAGTATCCCTTATCTGAAATGCTTGGGACTACAACTGTTTAGAATTTGGGGATATTTGCATTGTATACTTACTGGTTCAGCATCCCTAGTCTTAAAATTCGAAATCTGAAATGCTCCAGTGAAGAAAACAGAAGGAAGATTTGGTGTTGGTGTTTAAGAAGTTTACATTTATCTTGCAGCTGGGATGAGTGGGCTGCGTTCTCCATCTTGTCGGGCTACCTCAGGGCTCAGAGCGCTGCAGCATGGCTTCCCTAGGAAGAGCTGACAGTTTCTGGGCTGGCCTTTGTTGTTTGGTTGGCAGGGCTTTTGGTTTGTGTTACCTCATCTGTGACCTGTGGCTGAGAACCTGGCCACTCATATTAAAGAGAGATGAACCAAGGAATACAGACTAAAAAACCAACATCTTTTTGTTAAGGAAGACTGGGGCTTTGGAAAGAGGAGATCCCAAAACTCAAACAAGAGATGGGACATGTGTGGCTGCAATACTGTGGAGATATCAGTTATCACTCAGGTTGGGTGGAGAATTGAGACTCTTCCTCTGGTAAACACTCAAGAATTATTAATCATAAGCTGCTCTTTACAGAGTTGGGTGCTTATAGAAGATAATACATTTTCTAGGGTATCATTTTTCTCACAGATTTTGCTACTCCCAGAGTGGCCAACTTTTGTGCTGGAATAAAATCACTGATGTGTGTTTGGAAGAAGTCTTTACTTGGCAGAATGAGTCTTAAAATTGGCTGACGTCAGCATTTCCACATGACCTTGAACCTCAGGCTCCTTCTCCAACACTACTGGCCTTGGTCTCTTTGTCTTCATAAAAGATTGTAAGGTTTCAGTGAACATTTCTCAATTTCATCTGCCTCAGATAGTGCTTGCTCAGCTAGGTGCTGGCAGTTTTGCTTGTCGCTGGTTCTTAAATAGAACTGGAAGTAGATCCTAGTCTATCAATGATTGACAAATTAGCAATAATATTTCTTTTGCTTCCTTGCCCACCTTTATTTCCTCAAAACCTCAGAATCAGAATCTTTGAAAACAATCCCATCTTGCTTCTAAAGTCTCTGGAATGATCCATATTCTTTGTTGTTTCCATTTGCCAGAATGCACAGGAGCAAACTCCTGCTTCTCCTACTTTGGAAAATGTTACGACATAAGTGTCTGGTTCTTCTGAACACTCTCATTCCAAGCACAGACTAATAATTAGCTTGGGGAGGCTCTGCTCTTTTGGAGGCTCTGCTCTTTTTTTCACATGTTGGGATCCTCGCCTACATAAACGAAGACAGGAAAGACACAGAGATGTTAGGATGTTTCTATTTTCTTCTTTCCTGGGTAGGTTCTCCTAAAAGATGTTGGTGCTCAATTGTTGGCTACTACTCTGTAGCATTTAATTATTCTTGACATTTAATCTATCATGGTGTTAAAAAAAAAAAAAAAGGAAAATGCAGCCTGTCTACTCCTCCTCTTCTGAGAGAAACAATATAATAATTAAGATGGTAACTAAAGTTCTAAGAATAATGAGAAACCACATAAAGACTAGCATCATATTACTCTCAGAACATTAACAGGAAATAAGTTCTGAGGCTTTCTCCCCCGACTTCATTTTTTTCCCCTTTCCAGATAATCATGAGTCATCATCCTGTGTAAATGAAAAATAGTTTAATTTAAATCAGCCAATATTGTTTGGAGGTAGTTTATCACCACACAGTTCTCATTCACAGTCAAATCATGTGGAACTACACAACTTTCTTTTTGTGCAGTGGAGCAGGAAATCTGGTTGAGTTTGGGAGGCCTTACTTCTGTGGGTTTGAATTTGGTGACCAAATTTAACATTGTTTTAAGTGAGGGGGTGGGTGGGGCTGGGGATGAGATGCGGAAACTGAGAGCTGCCTCGGGAGGTTTTGGACTGTTGCACGTGTGATTTCAGGCATAGAAGCTGGATTTGGGTTTACATAGTAGGATCGATGGGTGTGTGTGTGTGTGTGTGTGTGTGTGTGCGTGCGCACATGTGTGACAGAGAGAAAAAGGCAGACAAAGGGGGAGAGAGAGAGGAAACTGATCGAAAAGCATAATTTTTTGATAAGAACAACCTTAAAGGACAGGAAAAGGGACATTTTTTAAAGGCCAACTACAGAAATTGGATTCATATTGTTAGGATTACTGATAGAAGGCAAAGGAAAACTCAAAAAAATCACCCCTCAGCCAGCACGTTCAAATGATAAATTACATTTCAGTACTGAAAGAAACAACAGCTGCAGTTAATGAAAAGCCAAATTTATCTAAATTTCTCCAGTTGATCAGTCAAAATCATCAGTATGGTTCTCACTCCATAATCACTTTTTTTGGGGGGGGCGGGTTGAGGAGGGAGAGCACAAAGAGAGAAGACAGGTTTTTATTTTTAAAGGTATACCTTCCAAAAAGGAAGTCACTGTGGAGCTAATCCGTGAGCAGTTGTGGAAAATATGTTTTCTTGATATCCATATCATCAATACTCTAGATTTGTTGTTTTATTTTTTAACCCTCCTTAGGATAACACAGTTGGCTCCTGTATGACATGAAGCCTTTAGACGTGGGCTGGAGACAGGAAATCCAGGAGGAGGGCTGTGATAATTATACAAGTCTGAGATGCTTTCCAGGACATTGTGATGTCCATTGAGTGGCTTCATTATCACGACACCTGTGAGAGAGACGACCGGTATCGTCTGTGGCTATTTTACACAGAAGGAGACTGAGGTTTTGGCGGGGGCCTAGTGACTTACCCCAAGTCAGCTAATAAGCTCCTCTACGAGCTGGGGAGAGAAGAGAGTGTCCACAAGTCTCGCTAAATGCTTTTCTAGGAAATAGAACACATTCCCTGTGCCTCCTTCCTTCCATGGTGAAAGCAGGAAAATCCTGTCACAGAAACCAGTTGGAGAAACTGCCGTGAAAGGCTGCTTGGGGCCGGCTTCCCTCCAGCACAGAGCTGTGTGCAGAGCTTGCGTGTGGTGTGGAATTCCATTAGAACTTACTCACCATATGTTTGTTTGCTCGTGTTCAATTGAACCTGGGGGAGGGCATAATGGATCTCCGTTGCTAAACCATGTGGAAGGCTTCCAGAGATTTAATAGTCTTCCTCCAGGTGATGAATGGAGAGGCTCTCGTATTCCTTGCATAATCAGGGAGACTTGGTGCTCTCAGGGTGCCACACTCTCCTCCACACCCTTCTGGAAAAGTCTGTACATCTGGCACTCCTGAAGTCATTTCAAAAAAAAAAAAAACAGAGATGGGGAGAGGGTGGCTTCCTCTCATCTTCCCCAAGGAAAGATCTGTGGGATGAGATTGCACTGGTAGCTGGAGATTTTGAGTAGAGGGAAGTAGGTTGGGAGCGTGGAGAGCAGAGAGGGAAGGCATTCTGGGGCCCTGGGTGTCCCTCCTTTCAGCTGCAATGGTCTGCTCATTCTACCAAGGCCAGGGCGGTGGAGGGCTCTGTGGGTGATGGCTGGGGGCTCCCAGGAGCTGTGTCTTGTACAACCCCTGGAGCCAAAGGTGAGCGACTGCTGGTACCGCTGAACCATGAGGCTGCCAAATGGCCATGAAATTTTATTCCTTCCAGTTAATTTTCTCACTGATGTGTTTTTAATTCATACGGTGTGGAAGAAGGCTGGAAGGTATTCATTGCAGGGAGGGCGACAAAAATAGAACCATGGCAGAACTTTGTTGCTATATCTGCCAGGGGACTGAGCACTTGAAAAAGTAGGAGCTCAAGGGGACGGAGTCTAAAAGCTCTGGAGAGTCAGACACCAAGCTGCTGCTAAAGTGAATGCCAAGTCTAAACAGAGGTGAGGGTGGGGGCAGGCAGAGTGCAGGTTGTTAGTTCTTTTTCCTCAACCCTGTGGTTCTCTGCCATCCCCTCTGATCTTTCCCCATCTCTGAGCTGACATTTCTCACTCCTGCCTCATTTCCTGTCCTTTTTTGATATCCAAACCCACAAATTAAGTCCTACCATGAAAACCACAGCCCAGGCCTCCCGTATAGATTCTGTACTGCACCAAAACATTAGGGCATTGTAGGGACCTCAAATAATGGGTGAAGTCGGTGGGATGCTGGGTGTTCCACGCTGCAGCCATCTTTTCATGGACTTGCCTAAGATCTGTGCATGAAGTGATCTTGTATTATCTTTCCAATTTAAGCAAATTATGAGGCATTCATTTTCTTCATTTATTCAGCGTCTGCCATGTGGCAGGTACTTTTCCGGACACAGGGAGTACAACAACAAACAAGGCTCAGTGGTTGCCCTCTAGATGCTTTGTGGGAATGACATCAAAATAAACAGGAAGTTGTGGTATTTAGTGTTAGGCATATGGCAGGATTTTCTTTTTTCTTCATCCCTTTGTTTAGTCAGGAAACTCCAAGAATTGAGAAAGGATAATTGGGTTTATTGTAATGTTAATTAGAGAGAGGGTTTGTAATGTAACTTAAGGTTGGGAACAGGCAAATGTTCTTTTAGAATTATAAAGTAGAATTGTGTCAGACACTAGCCAAGGGGGGTGCTGGGCGTGAATCTCTTGTCCAGACCTAATGAGCAGTTATTGGCTCATCGATCACATCCCCTACTCCAATGTCAGTGGGAGATGCATCTGAAGTTGTTTTTAGGTGCTTGAGAAGAATAAAAGAAGTCTGAGCCAGAATGGGGACCCTTTCTCCATTCCCTCAGCTCATGGCACCCAAAGCTCCCCTTGTTTTTCTTTCAGCAGCAGAGGAGGGAAAGAATAGCTTAGACCCTAATATGTGGAAGCCTTTGAACCTTGAGAGGTTGGGAATGTACCAAGGCTGGGGGAAGAGAATTAACTTCAGGAGTGGAAATGTCAGGGACTTCTGGAACAGAGAAACTGGGAGAAAGAATGTTGGAAAATTTGAATAGTTCAGCCAAGCTTTGCTTGGTTACACTGGTAGCGATGGTGGTATTCTCAGGGTGCAATAGGAGAGCAAAAGAAGGGTTTCTAACCCAGACTAGGGTGGGAGGGTTTAGGGAAGAGGAGAGTGGAAGAAGGGTGCCCTTTTCTAGAGGAGGTGACATTTCTTCCTGGTTCAATCTTGATAGGTTGTATGTGTCTAGGAATTTATTCATTTCTTCCATTTTTTCCAATTTATTGGTGCATAGTTGCTCATAGTAGTCTCTAATGATGCTTTGGATTTCTGTGGTATCAGTTCCAATGTTTCCTTTTTCATCTCTGATTTTATTTATTTGGGTCTTCTCTCTTATTTTCTTAGTCTGGCTAAAGAAATATCAGTTTTATTTATCTTTTCAGAAAAACCAACTTTTTGATTTGTTGATCTTTTGTATTTTTTGGTTTCAATTTAATTTATTTCTGTTTTGATCTTTATTATTTCTTTTCTTCTACTAATTTGGGGTTTGGTTTGCTCTTGTTTTTCTAGTTCTTTGAGGTGCATATTAGGTTGTTTATTTGAAGTTTTTCTACTTTTTTGAGTAGGCACTTGTTGCTATGAACTTTCCTCTTATTACTGTTTTTGCTGCATCTTATAGGTTTTGTTATGTTGTGCTTTCATTTTCATTTGTTTTGAAAAATATTTTAATATCCTTCTTAATCTCTTCATTGACCCACTGGTCATTCAGGAGCATATTGTTTAATTTCCATGTGTTTGTATAGTTTGCAATGTCCCTCTTGTTATTGATTTCTAGTTTTATTCCATTGTGGTCAGAGAAAATATTTGGTTTGATTTCAATTTCATTGAATTTTTTAAGACTGCTTTTATGGCCTAACATATGGTCTATCCCTGAGAATGATCCATGAGCAGAGGAGAAGAACATGTATCTACAACTGTTGGATGAAATGTTCTGTAAGTATCTAGTAGGTCCATTTGGTCTCTGATGCATATTAAGTTCAATATTTCTTTGTTGATTTTCTGTCTGGATGATCTGTCCAATGCGGACAGTGGAGTGTTGAGGTCTCCAATGTTTGTTGTATTGGAGTCTTTCTCTCTCTCTCTCTCTCTCTCTCTCTTTTTTTTTTTTTTTGAGACAGAGTCTCACTCTGTTGTCCCAGCTTAGTGCAGTGGCATCATCATAGCTCACAGAAACCTCAAATTCCTGGGCTCAAGAGATCCTCCTGCCTCAGCCTCCTGAGTAACTGGGACCCCAAGTTACCCTCCACCATGCCTGGCTAATTTTTTCTATTTTTAGTAGAGACGGGGTCTTGCTCTTGTTCAGGCTGGTCTTGAATTCCTGAGCTCAAGTGATCCTCCCACCTTGGCCTTCCAGAGTGCTAGGATTACAGGCGTGAGCCACAGTGCCCGGCCTCTCTCTCTTTAGCTCTGACAATATTTGCTTTATATATCTGGGTGCTCCAGTGTTGGGTGCATATATATTTAAAATTGTTCTATCCTCTTGTTGAATTGACCCTTTTATCATTATATAATGATCTTCTCTGTCTCTTTTTACAGTTTTTGTCTTGAAATCTACTTCATCTGATACAAATATAGCTACTTCTGCTCTTTTTTGGTTTCTATTTGCATGGAATATATTTTTCTATCCCTTTATTTTCAATTTATGTGTGTCTTTATAGGTGAAGTGGATTTCTTGTAGATAACATATAGGTGCCTCTTGTTTTTGTAAATCCATTCAGCCACTCTATTTCTTTTGATTGGAGAGTTTACCACATTCAATGGTATTATTGACAGGTAAGTACTTACTACTGCCATGTTGTTATTTGGTTTCTGGTTGTTTTGTGGTCTTCTCTTTCTTTTTTACTTTCTTCCTGTGTTCCTTCATTAAAGTGATTTTCTCTGGCAGTGTGTTTTAATTTCTTGCTTTTTATTTTTTGTTATGTGTTGTAGGTTCTTTGATTTGAGGTTACCATGGGACTTGCAAAAAAACATTTTATAACCAATTATCTTAAACCTATGATGACTCTGCTTACAAACAAAGAAACAAATAAACAAGCAAAGAGAAATCAAAAAGAAATTCTACCCTTTAACTCCACCCACCCTCCTCACTTTTTAACTTTTTGTCATTTCCATCCATATCTTTTTATACTATCTCTCAAAAAATTGTTGTAGTTATTTTTGGTAGGTTTGTCACTTTGTGTTCCTACTCAAGCTATAAGTGGTTTATATACCACAATTACATCAATAGAGTATTCTGTATTTGTGTTCTTATTGTTACCAGTGAGTTGTATACCTTCAGAAGATTTCTTATTGTTCACTAACATTTTTTTCTTTCAGATTAAAGAATTCCCTTCAGCATTTCCTGTAGGACAGATATGGTGTTAATGAAATCCCTGAACTTTTGTCTGTCTGGGAAAGTCTTTATTTCTCCTTCATGTTTGAAGGACATTTTTGCAGGATATAACATTCGAGGGTTAAGATTTTTTTCCTTGAGCATTTTGAATATGTCATGCTACTCTCCCTTGGCCTGTAGCATTTCCACTGAGAAGTCTGCTGCCAGACTATTGGAGCTTCTTTGTATGTTATTTTTTAGTTTTTTCTTGCTTCCCTTAGGACCTTTTCTTTATCTGTGACCTTTGGGAACTTGATAATTAAATGCCTTGAAGTAGTCTTGTTTGGGTTAAATCTTCTTGGTGCTCCATGATCTTCTTGTTCTTGAATATTGAGATCTACCTCTATATTCGGAAAGTTCTCTGTTATTATTTCTTTAAATAAGCTTTCTACCCCAATCTCTATCACCTCTTCAAGGCCAAGAACTCTTAGATTTGCCCTTTTGAGGCTATTTTCTAGATCTTGTAGGCATGCTTCATTCTTTTTTATTCTTTTTTCTTTTTTCTGTTATGACCATGTATTTTCAAATAGCCTGTCTTTAAGCTCACTAATTCTCTCTTCTGATTGGTCAATTCTGCTGTTGAGAGACTCCGATGCGTTTCTCAGTTTGTCAATGGAATTCTTAAGCTTCAGAATTTCTGCTAGACCTTTTTTTTATTATTTCAATCTTTTTGTTAAACTTTTCTGATAAGCTTCTGAATTCCTTCTCTGTGTCATCTTGAAGTTCATTGAGCTTCCTCAGAACAGCTATTTTGAATTCTTTGTCTGAAAGGTCACCTATCTCCATCATTCCAGGATTGGTCACTGGCACCTTATTTAGTTCTTTTGGTGAGGTCATGTTTTCCTGGATATTCTTAATGATTGTGGATGTTTGTCAATGTCTGGGCATTGAAGAATTAGGTATTTATTTTAATTTTCACAGTCTGAACTTGTTTGAACCTGTCCTTCCTGAGAAGGCTTTCCAGATATTAAAAAGGAATTGAATGTTGTGATCTAAGTCTTTGGTCACTATAGCCATATTTGCACTGGGGGTGCCCCAAGACCAGTAATGCTGTTACTCTTGCAGACTCTTGGTGTTACCATTTTGACAGACCTGAGTAAGTTACAGGAGAATTCCCTGAATTACTAGGCAAAGCCTCTCACTCTCTTTCCTCACTCTCTGTACTGGGCTGCTGGAGAGCGAGGAGTGATGTGGCCACTCTCTCATGGCCACCAGCACCAGGTCAAACGTGAAGCCAGCCCAGTCTCACCCAAAGCCTGTGGTAACTGTTGCCTGGATACCACTGATGTTTATTCAAAGCCCAAGGGTTCTTTAGTCAGCAGGTGGCCAGTCCTGCCAGGACTAGGTTCTTCCCTTCAGAGTATCATGTTCCTTCTGGCCCAGCGTGAGTCCAGAAATGCCTCCAGGGACTAAAGCCTAATCTCAGGGTGTCAAGAGTTTGCTTGGTATTTTATTTTACTGCAGCTGAACTGGTACCCAAGTTACAAAACAAAGTCCTCTGAATGCTTCCTTTTCCTTTCCCCAAGAGGAAGACATCATTGAGTAGATCTATTTCTGAACTCTTTTTTGTTCCATTGATCTACGTGTCTATCCTCACAAAAATTCCATAATGACTTAAATATTGTAACTTCATAGTAAGTCTTGAATCAGATGGTGGACACTTTTTGACTTTGTTCTTCTTTTTTCAAATTTGCTTTAGCAATTTCAGGCCATTTGCATTTTCTTATAAAATTTAGAATCAGCCTGCCAGTTTCTACAAAAAACTTGTCTTTTCCCCAAAACATCTTTATTTTGTCTTCAGTTTTGACAGAGAAGTATGCTGAATATAAAAGTCTAAGTTAATAGTGTTTTCTTTTAGTATTTTAAACCTGTATGTCCATTGTCTTTTGGCATGCGTATTTTCTGAGAAGTCTGCTGACGTTCTTATTTGTGTTTGCTGTATTAAAATGTCTTTTTTCTTTGGCTGCTTTTGAAATTTTCTTGTTTATCACTATTTTTTTTCTTTTTTTGCATTTTCATTATGATTTGCCTTGGCAGGTTTTCTATGTTTATTTTGCCTGAAGTTTGTTGAGTTCCTTGGATTTGTGGATTTACAGTTTTCATCAAATTTGGAATTTTTTTGGCCATCATTTCTTCAAAATTCTTTCTCTCTTTCAATTTCTACTCCTTTTTTTCCTTCTGAAACTCTAATTAAATGTATGCTAGATTGGTTGATAATCCCTTCAAACTCACTAAAGTTTTATTTTGCTCTGTTCATTTTTTTTATCCTTTTTTCCTCTATAATTTAGTTAGAATAGTTTTTATTGCTGTGTCTGCAAGTTCATTTTACTTTTGCTATGTTTCATCTGCTCTTAGTCCTATCCAGTGTGTTTATCCATATATATCCCTAGAAGTTCATTTGATTCTTTTCTATATTTTCCACTTTTATTTTCATCATGTTTTTGATTTTCCTTACATCCTTAAATACATGAAGTATATGTTTAATAGTGTTTTTGAGTCCTCTCTAACAATTCAATTATTTCTACTGTTTCTGGGTAAGTTTCTATTGGTTGAATTTCCCCCTAGTTATAGGTGATATTTTTCTGCATTTTTTGCATGTTTGTAATTTTTTATTGGATTCCAGTCATTATAAATTTTATGTTCATTAGTGTTGGGCTTTGTTGTATATCTTTAAAGCATATTGGATTTGTTCTGCCTGTAGTTAAGTTAATTGCATATCAGTTATATCATTTCCAGCCTTGCTTTTAAGTTTTGTTAGGGAATAACCAGAGCAGCCTCTACTCTATTAATCATTTTGCTTCACCATGGAACCACCACCTTTCTGAGGACTCTATTCAGTTCTCTGTGCATTATGAGATCTCTCCACTATGGTAGTTTGGAATTTGAATATAAACTCTTCCTAGCCATGTGTGAGCTGTGGAAATTATTTGGCCTATTGCTTTCCAAAGTTTCATCCCACACATGTACAGACTATTTTGCAGTCAAAGGCTTGAGGGCATCCCTCTGAAATTCTCTGGAGCCCTCTGAGCAGCTCTACCTACTGCCTTCTGCAAATTTTAGCCACTTTGACATGTTTATCTTTGTTTCCTTAACTCAGTGAGAAAAAGGCAACTGGATTCTCCTCCTATTTGGATCCCCCTCCCTATACTGCAGCCAGGAACCTCTCTTTAAACAGCTATCTGGATTAATTTTAGGACTAACCTCATTTTTTTCCTTTCCTTAACAGATCATGGTCCTGTGCTGTCTGCTATGCAGTTCTAAATACCATTGTTTCATATATTTTGTCTGATTTTCAGTTGTTTACAGAGACATGACATTTCCCATAGCAGTTAATCCTTCACTGGCAGAAGTGAAAGTCCTAGACTTAACAAAGAAAACAATTGATGTACAAATATATCCCTTGTTAAAAAGGCAAATAATACTGGTTTATGTGAAACTCCCTCTAGAGTTCTCCACCTTTCCCCTATCCTATGTTACCTCTACCCTGTATCAGTCCTTTCTGTAGAGGCAACTGCTATTACCAGTTTGGTGTTTATTTATTTTTCTGAACTCATTAAATAAATTTAAAAATATATATGTGTATTTATAGGAATTTATCTATGGTTTCATGTTTTTTGAGATTCAAACATTTTTGCATAAATGAAATTTGTATAACTTGTTATTTTCACTTAGTGTACATCGTGGCTATATAGCTATATGAGTTTAAATAGATATACCTTAGTTTTGTAAGTTGTTGCATAGTATATTCATATGGATATGGATATATGGATATACTATGTAGTATATAACATATCCATGTGAATACATTTTAATTTATTTAAGAATTTCTTCCCTTTAGACTTTTTATCTTTCTGACCAATAGGTAGTTATGGATTACTTAAGACCTTGATTTAAAAAAATACAAAAAACTGTGAGCAATATTATACATTCAGAGTGGTGATTAAATATGTCAATTTAAATAATAATAATATTAAAGCAAACATATCCTCCACCTAGGTTATGAAATAAAACATTGCTAGTTTTCTAGAAATTTCCTTTCTGCTCTTTTCCTACATAAATCCCTCTTTACCCCTCAAACTTAACTACATAGTGTTCTACTGTGATAATGATTTCCCTTATTTAATTTTTACTGTAACCACTAATATATGCATCATTAAATTGCATTGCCTTCCTTTTCTTTTTGAACTTAATAAAAATAGAATATTACTGTAAATATTCTTTTATCGCTTGCTTCTCTCAGTTACATTTGTGAAATTCATTGACACATGTTATTGATGCGTACTCAGTTTTATTGTGTTGTATTATTTCACTCTATAAATATACCACAATTTGTTTTTTCCATTCTACTGTCGATGTATATTTGGGTTGTGTCCAGTTTTAGGTAATGCTGCAATGTACAACTGGTACAAATCTTTTGGGGCAAAAGTTTTTCTGGTGTAAATATCTAGAATTGCCTGGTCATAATGAATATATGTGTTCAATTTTTCCAGGTACTGCCAATTTTTTTCCAAAATAGTTATATAAATATTTACTTCCACCAGCAGTTATGAACTTGACATTGCATCCACACCCTCACCAACACTTGGTATTGTCAAACATCATTTTTTTCAAATCTGGTACAAGTATAATGATAGCTCAGTGTGCTTTTAATTTGTATTTTTCTTTGATTACTAGTGAGGTTAAGCACCTTTTCACGTTTATTGACTATTCAAATTTTCTCTTTTAAAGTTCAAGTGTTTTGCCCATTTTTTCTTATTTTCCTTCCCCTCCCTTTCTTCGTTCCTTCCTTTCTCCTGCTCTTTTTCTTTGTCTTTCTTTCTTTTGTAATTTAGCAATTTGCAAGAACTATGCTATAATTTAGATTGCCATTCTATTATAATTACATAAGTTGCAAATACTTTCTACCAGTTGGAGCTTATGGTGTCTTTTGCTGGGCAGATTTCTTAATTTTTACATAGTCAAATTTATTCATTTTGTTTATTATGGAATTTTCTTTTTGTGTCTTGTTTAAAAACTCCTTCCATATGCCATTTATTTATTTATTTGTCTTTCACATATAGGCGTTTAGGATTAAACAACTGGAGTTGATTTTTACATAAAAATATGTAAAGGCAAATTTTTATTTTTCTCTAAAATAAAAATTATCCCAGTGCAATTTTTTTTTTTTGAAATTTTGTTCTTTTTCCACTGAACTACAATGCTAACTCAATTACACACCAGTTGTCCTGATGGGTATTGTTTAGTTTTGTGGCTATTTTATTTGATTTTTCTATTTTTCCATCTCTGAGCATGTGCCATACTGATTTAATCACAGTAACTTTATAATAAGTTTTAATAATTAGTGGGACAAGGCCTCCCCTCCAGTTTTCTTCTTCATGTTTATTTTGGCCAGGTATAGCCAATACTTAATATTTTAATATGTATTTTACAATCAGCTTTCAAGTTTTAAAACGCACTCAGGTGCACACATATACACAGACTTTTTTTTCTCTTTCTCTCTGCTTGTCTCCATCCTTTCCTCTCTCTCACACACAAACTACTGATATTTTGATTTTTACCGTATTGAATTGGAAGATCAATTTAGGGAGAATGGACATCTTTATTACACTAAGTCTTGTGACATTTATATATAGTCTATATTTCTATTTATTTACATTAAAATATCTTTTAAAGCAGTTCTATTATTTTCCCCATAGAGATTTTTTATTTTCTTGTTAGATTTATTCCTAGATAATCCATATTTTATAAATGATATTTTAAAAATTTCACCTTCTAGGTAATTATTGCTGGTATATAAAATGCAATTTTTTTATGTAATTTGCATCAAACATTCTTGGTAAATTCTCTTCTAATTATTTATCTGAACAACAGTTTTATTTCTTTTTTCCAAATCCTTATGCTTCTTATTTCTTTACTGCACTGTCTATGACATCCAGTACATTGTTGAATAAAATTGGTGATAGCGGATATTTTTGTCTTATCTATAATCTCAAAGGAAATACTTTCAATATTTCACACTTAAGAATGGTACCTAATATACATATTATATATTTTATATACATGTTAATATATATGTTTAAGTATTTTTGAAATTACTATTTTCAAAAATAAGTTAAGAATGTTCCCCTCTTCTATTTTACTACAGTTTTTATTTTAAGTCACTAAAGGGTTTCAAACTGCATTAAATGCTTTCTTATGCAGTTACTATGATAAATCATATGATTTTTCTCTTTTAATCTTTTAATTTGGTGGATTATGTTAACTAATGTTTTTATGTTAAACCAAACTAAGTCATGATGTATCATCCCTTTTATACCCTGTTTTAGTTTATGTTACAATAGTTTGTGAAGTGATGGTCAAACATCACTTCTTTTGTTGAATGGTTCTTTCATATTTTGATATGAAAATTATGTTAGACTTCTGGTTTTTGCTCAGGATGTAGAAAAAATTAGAAAACATATGAAAAGGCAAGTAAAACCACGTGCCTCCAAAAGACAAAGCAATCATCAGATCCAAAATTAGAAATGACACAAATATTGAAATTATCTGATAGGAATTTAAAATAAGTGTAAATAATATTTTAAAGGATCTATTAGAAAAGGTAGACAACATACAAGATCAGAGGAATAATTTCAGCAGGGAGATGGAGACTACAGAAAACATCAAATGGAAATATTAGAAATGAAGGACATAGTAACAGAGCTGAAGAATGCCTTTGTCAGCCTCATCAATAGATTTGACACAGCTGAGGAAAGAATCAGTGAATTTAAAGCAAGGTCTACAGAAATTACCCAGACTAAAACACAGATTTGTAAAAACAAAACAAAAACCAGAACAGGCTATCTCAGAATTCTGGGATAATACCAAACATTCCAACATATATATATTTGCAATCCTAGAATCAAAAGAAGAGGGGAGGAGTAGGAGAGAAAGAAGGAGAAGAAGGAGGAAGAAGAAGAAAGAAGAGGAAGAAGGAAGAGGAGGAAGAAGGAAGAAGTACAAGAAAGAAAGAGGAAGAAGATAAGAAGAAGGACTACTTGAAGGAATGAAGGTTATGCTAGCTTTGTAGACTGAGTTAAGGAATGTTATCCGCTGACCTGTGCCCCCCAAACTCACGTATTGAAGCCCTAACCCTCAATACCGCATAATGTGACTATATTTGGAGATAAGGCCTTTAAAGAATTAAGTTAAAATGAGGCTGTTAGGGTGGGTCTAGTCTAATCTGACTGGTGTCCTTACAAGAAGAGGAATGAAGACACACAGGGAGAGGCAGGGGCACATGCGTGGACGGAAGGAAGATATGCGGAGAGACGAGAAGGAAGCCACCTATCTTCAAGCCAAGGAGAGAGGCTGCAAGAGAAACCCATTCTGCTGGCACTTTGACCTCAGACTTCTAGTCTCTGCAACAGTGATAAACAAAATTCTTTTGTTTAAGCCATTCGGTGTGTAGTATTTTGTTACGGTGGTCCCAACCAACTAATCCAGGGAGTGTTTTGAGGGTCTTGTTTTTCAGAAAATTTTTAATGACTCTGAATCCCTGTTCATTCTCCCTATGTGGAGTGCCATCTTCTCGATTACCTCTGTTAGATGAATGAAGCTGTACAAACCCTGGTTTATAACTGGCTAGCTCCTCTTGATTTTCAGAGCTAAGGACTGTCCATCACTGTTCTATAGGACGTGGACTGAAAACTCAAATGTTTAAATGGACTGGTCAGTAAATGTGCATGATCGAAGAAGGCAGAGAGTATGACACACTTGATATTCTCTCGGTGTATCTTCCCACTTTTGATGGAGACATAGGTGCAGGGAAATAGTTCTCTGCCATGAGAAAAACAACAGCAGAATCATGATGGTGAATGGAAACTGGCGCTGCACCTGAGTGTCAGGAAGCAACATGGAATGGTGGCACCTGGCAAACTGGGCAGCCCATAGCTTGTCTGAAGGGGGAAGTTGCTGTTAGCCCAGCTGACTGTTGCCACATGGAACTGGAAGACTAGGTTTCATAAGTATAACTGTTTTTCAAGAGAAGTCTGGGATCAGAGTATATATGTGAAATCTCTTATTTTGAATATGGTAGCAACTAATTTATTTTTTTTAAAAAAAGAACAGTAGGGGCAAGAAAACACAGGTGGACCAAATATGAACTGTATGTTTGCTAGTTTTGCTGTAAGCAGAGTTATTATTCTCATGCAGAGCTTTTGCAATTGCTTCATGTAATCAGAGCACAACTGCAAAGGCCGAGGCTTAGATATAGCATAAAAAACAATGAGATGTTATTAATCATACGGTATCTGTTGTTTGAATTAAAAATGCTTATATGCCCCCCTAGCATTTTGTGTATATATTGCTTACATTTATTTCAATTAGTGGATGATTTGGTTTAGAAAGTTGAATCTCAGTTTCTTTTTCAGAAAAAAAGTGCAAATTATTAGGAGTTAATAGGTTTAGGGGAGAGAATATGTCCCATTTGGGCATTATAAGGTGGAAACAACCTTATTTTCATTTAAGTAAGCAAAACTTTGGTTTTCTTTAAGCAACATAGCGAGAGAGATTGTCATTTTCCAAGTGGGAAATGTTAACGTAGCAGGGCCTAGGGGACAAATATCAAAGATAACATGTGGGTTACATTTGCATGTTTTCTTTCATCACTGTCCTAAGAAACTGTAACTAATTTTCAACTGTATTTTAAAGCCTGTCTATGTGTGTAAGAGCAAGGCTTCGGCAAGTTTGTTAATGCCTCCTTCAGTTTTGCTCCAGAATTGGGGGAATTGTTTACAAAAGGTATGAAACCATGAGAGGTCTCAATCCCTTTGTGTAAATGTCTTGATAAATTGCACAGGATCTGGTATACTGAGAATAACTATTCTTAGTTCTATAAAAAATTTTACCCAAGCACATATGTGTGCATGTTTGTATGTATAGGCAGAGATAAGAGAGAAGGAAGATTTGGGTATAGTATTTAATCTATTTTTATACTTGAAGTGGAGTTTTATAGACAACATATAATTGTGTATTATTTTGTATCCACTCCAACTATCTCTGTCTTTTAATTGATATATTTAGATCATTCACATTTAAAGTGATTATTGATACAGTTGGATTAATATCTACTATATTTCTAGCTGTTTTCTATTCATTACATTTTATCTTTCCTTTTCCCCCTGTTTTTCTGCTTTCTTTGGTTTTAGTTGAGAATTTTATATGATTTCCTTTTATCTGCTCTTTTTGAATATCAAGAATTCTTCTTTTTAAACAAGTTTTTATGCTTGACTTAGAGTTTGCAATAGACATTTTTTACTAATTTAAGTCCACTTTCAAATAACACTATCTCACTTCATGTGTAGTGCACGTGTCTCAAAACAGTATTTTAAATTCCTGGGATGTAGACTTTATTATTCATTTATTTAACAAATAAATGTGGGACACATTCTATGGGACAGGTACTGCTAGTTTCTAAGGGTACATTGTAACATTGTCACAGTTTGCCCTTGTGGGATTTATTCTTCAATGGCGAGACTGACATCAATGAAATGATCACACAGGTACAGGTTTACAAATGCTGGTCAGTGTTATGAAGACCTAATGCAGGACTGTGAACACGAGTGCAACTTTAGAATCTCCTTCCTCTGGGAAGCCTCTCATTTCACTGGGTTTGTGTCTCTGTAGCCACTGGCTTTCTTGAAGATAACAGGAAAAAGCTAGATGACTTCCCGATCAAGTAGTCTAAGAATCCTTGTTTCTGGACTGAATTAGTTCTTGAGGGACATGGGGAGGTGTAATCTGTCTTTCATTTTGACAGCTTTATTCTCACTACTCTTTTCCCCCCTGGACCCCTAACAGGTGGAAACAAGTGATTCTGAGACTCCTTTCTTTTTCTTCTCTTCTGTATCCTCCGCTTCTACTGAAATCTGTAATAACAAGCAGTGGCAGGAGGGTGGTCGAGAGTTTCTAATGGGAAGTGGGCACATGGTTTTGGGTGGTTCCTTTCTCCTTCCCCTAAAATCTACTTCAAGCCCATTTCAAATAAAATAATTTCCAGGATTTCTATAGAGTATTTCCAAATTGGTAGCATGGTAGAATAATCAGTTTAAAACAACTGCAGTAACAACACTATGTGTCTGTTTTGTGTTAGAACAACAAACATATCCCAAAAAATAGGTATGAACATTCAAAGTCACTGAGGGGTGTGAAAAAGGCCATCTTTATTTTTCTTTAACTCACTTTACTCTGACGTTGAGCTTCCAGCATGCCTGATGCAGAAAACTTAATCTTGTCACTTTAGGTAAGACCTCTTTCCTTCACTGCCAAATTGAGGATCATCTCTCCTTACTGCTTTCCTTCCCCTGGCATTGATGGTAAGTTGGGTGGGGGTAACTGATGCTCTGGTGTTGGTAGAGAAAGGACTTCTTTTTTAATCTTCTCTGTCTTGTTACTGTTCTGGCATTTTTGAGATGTCATTTATCTCTTCTGACTCTTGGGCATGTGTTTCATCCACTTTGGCATATGTCCTATCCAAGACAGTCCATTCTTGGATTCTGGTCTTTGCTCTCTGTCCCCTCTGCACCTGTGGAAGAGGTCTCACTTTGGTTTCCATCATCATGTCTGCTGTTCATTCTCCGAACTGAGAAAAAAAGGAAGAGCTCTATAGGTCAAGGTAGTGCAGGGACCCAAACACATCGACCAATAAACACCTCAGTAGTATAACCAGGGTAACTTCTCACTCAACTCTAATGGTCAATAAAGTTTTTTTTTAAAGAAGACATTGGCTTTATGGTTTAGGGTTATCTGTGTTCAAATAACTTTTTTTGTTTGTTTGTCTGTTTGACATTGGTAAGTTATTTATTTCCTAAGCATTAGTAACATCTCTATCTATAAAATGGGTATAATGATTTCTAATTCAGTGGATGATTCTAAGTTTAAATGAGGTGCTATTTATAAACTACCTGGTATACTTCCTAATACATAGTAGACTTGAGTTCAACTTCTACTCTGACAATTATCTGCATAATCTTGAGCAAGAAATTTCTTCCCTTTGGTTTTGAATTTCTTCCCTGGCAAAATAAGGTCTATGGTAAAGGTAGGAAGGAAGGGTGGGAGTGATAAAAAAAGAAGAAGGCATTAAAGCAAGTAATATTTGAGATTCTATCCATTTCTAAAGTTCTGTGATTCTGAGTGACATCACTAGAAGACAAAGGGAGTCTGTTTTGTTAAGAGAATTAGCCAGTCTCCTGAAACATCGAGCCTAGCTTGCTGTGCATTGGCACATGGTTCTCTGGCCCTGGGGATTTTAGCAAAGGCCTTGGCCATGTTCTAGAGCTATCGAGTTCCCCGGATGTAGCTGTTCACTGACAGCATTGAGCAGACAGAGAAATGATGATTCTGCAAATGGAAAAAAACAAAGATGTTATTTTTCAGAAGCTCCTAGCCTCTTACTTCCTCCCTCAAACAGAATTTTGAGAGGCACTGGGCATTAAGACATTACTGCCATTCAGCTACCACTTGTTACTAACTTCCCATAAGTCTTCTCTGTGTTCCACTTACATTAATGTTTCCTAAGAAAGGCAAGCCAGTGACTGAGCTTGCTTGGTAACGGCCTTATGCGGGTGGAATAGAGCCAGGCAGAGCTGGCATGCAAAGAGCCTGACACTTGCTGGCTCTGGGACCTTGGGAAAACTTCTTAACCTTCTTGATACTCATTTTCCTCCTTTGTAAAATGGAGATATTGAGCACCGTGTATAATCAACTACAATAGTACCCTGGAGTTGTGGTGAGGATCAAGTGAGATAATGTGTAGGACACAAAAAACATGAATTATAATTCTCGTTGAGAAGGTTGCCACAGTGGTGGTTGCAGCTTTGTGAGTTGCATGTGGGCTCTGGAGCAGGGGGAAGTTTCTGGTATGTTCCGCCTTTCCTGTTCTCGCTGCAGTCCTGAGGCATGTTACTCCCAGTCTATATTTCCCTTCCTCCCCAGTCAGAAGCCTGGGATGATTTCACAATTATCCTACTCTTGAAATAGTAGCATACTCTAAAATTTTCTGGAGGTCTGTTGAATAGGTAAATACTTTCTTCTCCAAGAGTTTTTAAGCTAGCATCCAAGGGCTTTAGGCTGTCTGTTACTCCATGAAGTGGTCAGCCAAAATTTAATGTGAAAGAGCATTTTTCTGAGGAGGAGGTCAACATTTTCCACAGTTTCTCAAAGGCAGCTGTGTCCCAGAAACTGAGGGTCACCATTCTGGAGGACACAGTAAGTTTCTTTTATGATAAAAGTGAATATTTTATGTTAAAAATCGTACCACGTGGGAAGAGCAGAAGTCTAAGAAGATCATGTTGGCAAGGCCCAGAAACCAGGAGGTGTTGAGGGAGGAAGGCTATTCAGTGGCCCAAGTGTTTGTGACTGGCCTCTGTTGTCCTCTAGTGTGACTGGAAAGTCAAGAACAATTGAAGTCTATCACACTTCAAATGCAAATTATTCAGTGGCAACTTCCTAGGACGGCATGGAAAGAGGTAATTATTTCATGGACTTAGAGCTACGAGGGAGCTTAAAAATCACCTAGTCTAACTCTTTCAACTGACACAAAGGAGGCCTCAAGGGGTTGAGTGACTTGCCCAATAAACCAAGAGCTATCTATGGCTGGAGTCTGACTCTTCTGACCTCGCCCTTCCCCCTTCCTTTCCTGAGGCAATCCTTGTAATCATTAGCTCCTATAGACTCACAGATCATAGCTAGTTGACTATTTGGGAAAATGCACAGAAGTCTTGAAGAAAACATAGGAATACAATAGCGCTTTTCTGGTAGCTGGTATGTTGGAACCTATTTTGAATCATTGTAATTGAAACTGCTGGAATTTAGAATGTATCGTGTTTTCCCCATGATTAGACTTCCTAACTTGGTTTAAACAGTTAACAATTCTAAGACTTTAAAAATTTTTATTGTTTTCTGACTATAAAACAACTTGAGAAGAAAAAATTCACCCATAACCTCATAATGAAGGGGTCACCCCTGTTCATATCTTGGAATGTTCACATTTGATTTTCTTTGTGTGTGCCTCTCTCTTCCTATGGTCTCTCTCTCTGATGTAGATTTGCATCATATTGTATCAATGGCATTGTATCCTAGTTTTTTCATTTATCATTATATCATGAAATTCTTCCATGCCATTAAAGAAGCTTTAAAAAATATCACATTTAATGGTCACTGAGATGCTATTGCATGGCCGTACCTCGATCCCAGATTAATTGAAACTTGCCTCTTTGTCTGAACATACATATCCGTGGATATTCTAAATAGTGCTGTGATGAACATCTGCATACATAAATCTTCATTCATGCTTATTATTTCCTTGGGGTAGATCACTGGAAGTTGAGCTACTTGGGCAAGAGGCATGACCTTTTCCAAATCTCTTGGTATCTACTGTCAAATTTAGAGACATTTTAAATGTGAAGAAAAGGTCAATGGAAAAGGCTCTCCTCAAACTTCGTTTATGAGACAGATTTACTAAATTTGGTGACCCAAACCAGATTTTTTTAATAACTTTAACACATCTGAAACTTGATAATTACCAAAAAGAATGCTGTGTATATGGTAGATGCTCAATGAGATGGTTTCCTATACATTCAAAAAGCAATTACTGGACACTTATTGTGTGCTGAACACTGAGAGTTGTTGAGGATAAACAGATGATGGGGAAATGATGATGTGTTTGTATGCTATTGCTTGACTGAGTGGAAACTTTAGCTTCTAGGCATCCTCCATGCCTCAAGTGAGGTTTCAGAGGCTGTTAGGGTGAATGATTGTGTTTATTTGCACAGTTTATTCCTTTGAGTATTTTCTCATTTTTTTCTTGACCCTCCCTCAATTTTGAAGAAGTTATGTATGATATCTCTCTTCCCCCTTCCATACAGTTTTCCCCACTGAAGAACTACTTGCTGAGAACAGTACGGAAATACTTAGTTTAAGAAGAGATGTTTGGAAAAACATTATAATTGGCCCTGTTTTCCAGAAAGACAAGCTGCTGAACCTCTTTCATGTCTCTGTGTGCTTTTAGCAAGGGCCCTGAAGTTCTAGAAGGGAGAATGTCACACTACTGGCTGCAATAATTGGATTTCCCGCATTCACTTTGCTCCCGACAGTAAGTCAGGATGCAGCTAGTAACTAGTCCTTTCCTCCGCTTAGGCACCCTGCTCTCCCTCCCATTTCTCTTCTCTTCCTGTCTCATGGTACATATATCACTTGGATGGAAAAGGGGCAATTATCCACATACACATGACTAAGATAACTAGCGATAAAAGTCATCTATAATGTGATGACTGCTGAACAACTAACTCAACTTCTTTCCGGTAACACCAGCCACAATCTATGTTTAATAAGGTTAATGTCTTCATACAGTTATTGTCTGAAGCAAAGAATACCAAAGGCAAAACAAAGAGAAGCCTGAACCATGATTTTCAGAAATGATTGAACCTATTTAGCATGGAGTTCTGGGTAATGGCCAAGCAAGTGGTGTTTGGATTACAAGAACCTCATTTTTTGAATTTAGGTACCCCACCCAGTCTGTGAAACCCAAAGTCTGTTGAACAGAGGTGCAGGCTTTTTTTTTAATGTATATTTTTTAGTTAGCTTATCTAAGGAGAAAGCAAGCATGTGCCTTTAATTGTTTTATCTTTCTGTGTATACTTTTGCTAGAATCCCAGTTTTACTGAATATTTAGAATGCTTTTGCTCTAAAAGCAGAAACTTGTTTGAATAAGGACTAATTTTTCACCATGTAGACAAATATTTGAATAACTGGTGGAAATAATAAATTACTAGTAGAAAGTGATTTCATTGCTCTTAAAAGCAAAAAAATCACCCTTGGGAATTTCACAGAAATGACTCCATTTTCATATCGCTCCCTGTGGTAGCCATTTGATCTCACTCTGGGGTGGACCAGGATGCAAGTTTATTTTTAATAAAAGAGCACCTACATATTTTCTCTGGGAAAACAAGCAGAGGAGTGGGTATTGGGGGACATCAACCAAGATCTCTAAAAGCAACAATCACATTCTAGTTCTTTTCTTCAAACAAAATTTGCTTATAGAGACTGCCTTGAAAGACTGTGTTGTTCTTTCCAAGGAGTTTAACGAGTGCTCATTATTTCGACCATTTTCACTTTCTTCTTTCTCAGATTCCAACTGCATAATCCAATTATAGTTTGTGGATCTGGTTGGAAACCAATCTGACAGAGGAATTCAGATTTTGAGATATGTAGGTTTTGGGGACAGGGAACCATTGCTGGATCCAGAACGATGTTAGGAAGTGAACCTCCGGAGTCAGACTGTCCAGTTTAACCTTGATCTAGTCCATACCAGCTTTGGGTTGTAGGACAGTGATTTAACCACTTTTTGCTTACACTCTCCAGGCCCCCAGTGCTCACTGGTGTGAGTGTCTATTCACAAAGTAACAGAGAGGACGAAATGAAATAATTACATGTGAAGTTCTTGGCATACAGCAACTATGAATATAGGTTAACTGATACTACTACATTGAAAACACAAAAACGATGATCTTCCTGTTTCAGGTTGTTAGAATAGCACTCAGTGGATGGAACCAATATATTTGCAATCCATGTGTGGCTTTTTCTCTAGCCTCATGCACATGCAAACCACTCCTCACACACATTACTGAATTTTCTTTCTCTGGTGCACAGACATTTGCACCATGTTGCCTCTAGAGTAGGTTAAAAAGTTTATATTCTCTTTTAAGATGTTTTCCTTTTATCTGCCCAGTGATGATCATTTTCTATACTCTGTCTACGACATCATATGCCAAATATGTTAGTGCCTGGTGTTTCTGGCATCAAGCCGACGCTGCTGGCCTGAAGTTTTTAAAATCCAAACATAGATTTCACAAAATCTTACTAAAGGTTGGGCGTGAGATGTGTACACCAAATATAAAGTACACAAATATGGGCATCCTAAAACACATGCCACCCCACCACTTCGATGAAGTCTAAGTTCCCTTGCATTTTCTGGCATTTTTGGACTGGCACCCAAACCTATTGTGTTTCTTCACCTGGGGTCTCTGGACCTCATTCCCCTTCAGGCTTCATGATTCCTTCCAAATATCTGGAATTAAATGCAAACTTTTGCTTGTTTAGGCATTTTTCTAGTAAGACTTCCTTGGATTTCATTAGATTCTCAACATGGTCTCTGACCTAAGAAAGGTTAAACGGTGTGGTCTTACCTGAAACTTCCTTCTGTTCTTCTCACGCCCACATCCCACCATTGCCTGCAGTAACATGCGCTTCTCTACCCCAGGGTCTTTTCTCACAATACTTAACATTTCCTGCTTTTTGAAATGCTCACTCTTCCTGCTACATGAGCATTTTACACCATCATTTGTTCTGTGGCTGCTTCGATAATATTTGGTTTATCCTGTTATCACCTGAATAATTATCTACTATTTTTTCCTTCAGGTCAACCATTATATTCACTTAAATAAATTTTAAAAGGAAACTAGCGGATAAATAATAAAAGAAGATGAGTATGGAAGTTGGAGATGATGATGGCTTCAGAGAGAAAATATTTCTATCACAGCAGAAATAAAAAGCAAAGACTGATGATGTTACAGGGCAGAGGGGGAGGGCTGGGTCTGGGAGTCTCTGTCCCAAGGGTTGAGAGCAAGAATCATCTGGAAAACAGTGGGAACTGAGGATAGGCAGCCGGATGAGGGAGTCTGGCTGACATGTGGGAAAAGTACTAGCCCTGGTGTAGAGGAGAAAAGGCACACAGGGTCAGAGTGGGAAGGGGGGGAGCTAGGAGACAGGGTTTCAGACACTGACACAGGGGCTTGGGTGCAAGATGGTGCATGGGGTGAGGCTGCAAATGTGGAAGGAGCTTTGGAAGCCGAAAGAAAGATGGAGGCTGAAGAGTGGTCATGGGGATGGGTTAGTGTGGAGGCTGGAGGTGCCACAGGATGGAGGCTAAGATAAAAGAGGGCTGCATTTTATGGAAGAGGGTGTGGAGAGGGACTGCAGGATGTCCCAGAATGAGGAGCTGGAGAAGCCACCTTGAAATGGGCAGGAGCAGCGTGTGCATGTGCACGTGTGTGCGTGTGTGTGTGTGTGTGTGTGTGTGTCTCATGGGGAGTGGGTATGAAGAGTAAGAAATCAGAACTTAATATGGAAAACTACTGCCTGATTGTTCTTCAGTCTGGCACAGAAATCTGAAGTGCCAACCTCACCACTGGCAATGAGAGATAAACTCTACAAACAGTGCTTGAAAATGCCACTGAAGAGGAACTCAGCCTACCCTGGCAGTCTCTAGGGGGCTAGGACAGAGATTCTCAAATGATGTGGTGCATGGAGATTCCCTGGAGGACTCATTTCAACAAAGATTGCTAGGCCTACACCCAGAGTTTCTGCCTTGGCAGACCTGGGGACGGAGCCTGAGCACTTGCAACTCTGGCGGGTCCCGGGGCAGTGCTGATGCTGCGGGCCTGGGCAGCTTCAAGAACCACTTGGCTAGAAAAACTGGTCTGTGCCTTTTAGAGATTGATCAAAGTGCTCTTAGGTTCCCTTTGAACAATAAATCACTGCAATATGAAATGAAGTAAGTGAACATGCTCTTTTAACTCTATAAACTTACAGACCAATATAAAACATTTTAAATGTGAAGTGGAAACATTTAAAATTGTTATTGATTCTCATCAATGCAGTAGTTCAATAAAGACAAGAACCATGTTTTCAGTACCCCCCAACCCTTGGTTTTCTGCTTTACTGTGGATTCTCAGTTTTGCTGTCTTCTGATACGCTCTCAGTTCGGATTTAGTCTGTGGGGGCTCCTCGGTGGCACTAGGGAAGGGAGAATGAAGGGGAAGGCCAAGGAGGTTTTCTTTACCAGCCTGGGACTCAGCACAATTTTGTAAGGACATGATATGCATGATCCTTCCTTCCAGCCAGTCCAAGCACAGGGTGCCAGTGGTGGAGGAGGAATCTGGGGAGGAATCTGAGAGCCAAAAGATTGGAGAGGTTAAGCATATGTAGCTGAACCAGGGTGCTCTTGTGGCCTGGCAACTGAAGTGTGGGGTGTCTGTGACACTGTTCTTCTCTCTGTCCTCCACTCACGGTAGTGGCTGCAGTCATTTTCCTGGGTCTAGGTCTGAGCTTAGGGTGCTGAGAGGACACTTTGGGGGAAGGCTAGGATGCATTTCCAGAGCTCAGAAAGAACAGATTTGACTCTCTGTCAGAAACTGCTGCAACTCTTGTGCATTTCTCATGATAAATCCACTCAGTGTACACACTCTGATAGATGCTGGCAGAGTAAACAAGATGCTTTTAGATATTAGCATACCTTTCACATTCTTCCTTGTTCAGACTGGACAGAGTTGTCCTTGCTCTTGATAAAGGATTCCAGGAATTGAGGCAATGCATAAGAGCGTTGTTTAATCATGAGAAGGGAAACAGCCCAATCAGTGACTAATAGAAATAAACAGCAGGATGATTGATATTGACTTCTTAACACTTCTTGTTTTGAGCCATCAGTGACCTGTGTGTGTTGTTTATTGTAGCTATCCATATTTGATGTTTCTGCTGTAGAGAAGGAGAAAAAAAGAGATAATTAAGGCAAATCAGAATCAGAGACTGAGTGCTTGGGACTAAATCTGCCGGATAAAATACAGAATACCCAGTTACATTTGAATTTTAGATAGTGAATAAATTGCTGTTTGGGACATACTTACACTTTCGAAATACACATTTAGCTGGGCATCCTGTATTTTCATTTGCTCAATCTGGCAACTCAACTTAAGGGCAACTTTTCCATTTTGGAAGAAGGCTCAACCTTCCAGGCTGAGTTACCACTTGTCTTGCTTCATGTCATCCACAATGTCGACATCCTCTTAGTAGAAAGATGCAAATTCACAAGTGATATTTATGAATTCATGTTGACCTTAAGAATTTAGATTCACAATCTTAGACGAGGAAAAAAAAAATCAAGGCTGGTATTGACAGAAAGACAGAAGGGGTCCTTTTTGCCCTTTTTATGACAGTCAGCTAATACCGTCAGTGGACACAAGCTGTAACAGTTGAGCAACAGACAAGCTACCTTTGGAGTAGCTTGTTGCATTCAACACCTCTTTGAAAAATAATTATAATCTGTTGGGTGGAAATATCAATTTAAAGGTCAAGTGATTTCATAAAAAAGGTGATTATTCAGTATTTCCTACTTTGAACCAAAGCACACACCAGGATTCACGGTATCACTGTCTTTCGTACAGCGCATATATGCTGAGAAATGGATCGCTTAATTATATGATTATCTGTCTTCAGGGAGGATATGTGAGCATGAATGGGAGCCGCCAAGAGAGGTACATTGCTTTACTTGTGATCCTTAATCTATATCTGTAGCCATTACAGGTTACAAGTTGACTTTTAAAACAAATATCTAAAATATAAATTACTTTTACAACGTAAACTGGGCGTTTTGGTGTAAAAGAGCTCCTTCAGCTGAAAAATGGACACATTACCTGACTGGAGCTCCAGGCTAACATCATTCCTCTTCCCGATGTTTAGCAATCAGCCAGTCTAGAAGAGGGGGTGGGGAAGACCCAACTTCCTAATGAACCAGGGTGGGGGGGGGTGGGGATGAGAAGGGGAAAGGCCGTGCACTTAACCTTTGTAAATGAATCACCAAGTGTAATAATAGAAAGGAAGACCTCTTTGCAGTGAATCAGAATTCTAGGAAAATCTCATGGAGATTCCAGGCGCCGCGAGAGCCAAAAGATTGGAGAGGTTAAGCATATGTAGCCAAACACCATTAATCTCCATGTGTTTCCTCAGTCCTCTGGGGTTCATTGTTGAGAGGGGGTGCAATGTGCAGGAGAAAATTAAGGCTGTAATGTTGATATGAGCTAAAAATAGCAGGGAAGTTGGGTCCAGCTGCAGCGGCGTATGAGGGAGGTGGTGAAGCTGCAACTAGTAGCAAATGGTCCTTCCTTCCCAGACCCTGTTCCAAATGACACCTTGGGTAAACTGTTCCAATGACCTCCTGGTATGGAAACTAGTTTAGCTTTAACTCTGTATTTTAATACAAGAAAGAGTGAGGTAATTACAGAGGATAGAAAAAGAGAAGCAAAACACTGGGCAACTTTATAAAGGTTACATTATGTCTCTTGACCCAGGGATTCCAACTGGATGTACAATACTGAAGATCAGTGTATTGCTTCCACTTCCAAGGGTATCAAATGACTTGAACGTCACACATGGGGTCCGTTCTTAGTATGTAACACTGACTCCCCCCGTCCCCTATCCTGTTCTTGATAGAATGCGAATGTATGCATATGTATCTATACGTCAAATTCATCCAATTAATTCCTTATCCCCATGAACTTATTTACAAATGCAACAGTTTTGGAGAAGATAAAATTTGCTAAGGAGCAGGAAAATCTCGTCACAAAGCTGAAAATATTATTGCAATCCAAAGATGAGAGCCAGAGACACTAGAATAATTCATTCCGTGAAGATTGCCAAAAAAAGCTTGTTTTGAAATCCCTGTGCCCGAGATGACATCATGCCAGGTGAGGCATCCACCTTTGGAAACAATAGATAAGACATTTAGTCTTCTCGAACTCCACTGCTTGGTTTCAAAGGGCCTTTTATTTTTTTTTGCCTCTTTTGGCTCCGAGTGGCGGCAACACATGGTAAATCTTTAACTTCAAGTGTCCTTCTGTGGTGACCAACTAAAATATTAGCAAAATAAATGTTTTATGGGAAAATGTTGGCAGGAACTCCAACAGAAACAGGTGGTATTGGGTTATTTCAATATAATGTAATGATACAGCCAGGTTTCCATCTGGACAGCATGTGGTTGGGTCTGCTCAGAGAGTATCAAAGAGTGTGAGTATGCACTGGGGAAACCCACGGTGCACAAGTGCGCAGCTAGATGGCTACTTTACAAAATAATAGTCTGGGTTTCAGGTCCTCTGGGTTAAATATTTTTACTGTCAAAATCTGAATTTCTTCATAAAATATTAAAGGCGAAGCAAACCTCTGACATGCAATACGGAGCAGTGTAATTATAAGGCAGTTCCCGGAAACCAAAGAGAGCATGCATTAAAGCGAGGCGTTTATTATAAAAGAGTTCATTACCCTTGGAAGCGAAGACATGTTTTAGAGGGAGCCTCGGAACAGAGAAGCTTTTTTAGCAATGCTTACTATACTGTGAAAAAAGGCTGAGGCTTGTTGGTAAGAATACAATTAGAAAATAAAGAGAGAATGGGATTAGTTGACTGTGAAAAGCCTGATCGTGATCCAAAGCTAAAGAGATGTATCCTTAATTTACCACCAGGGAAGTGTCTTTCTCCCTCTTCCATAAAATTCCTGCTTCAGGCACTTCAAAACACATGGAATTAGGAACACTTGGAACATTTGGTTTTGCACTCAGCTCTCCTCACTGTGTATTCATGCTAAGCTTGATAATAAACTCTTGGCTCAATAAGTCTCTATGTGCATCCCAGAGAGGGGCATCAAATTATGGCTATGTGTGGAGGTAGAGCCTCTTCAGAGGCACAGAGACCTCACTCCCTGGCTCTCTCAACTCTAGCCAGAGGAGGAAGACTGGATTATTGCACACTGGGAGTAGGCAATTTGGAAATGGCTTGCAATCTCCTTGATGAGGACTGGAAGACCCAAAAAGTCGTGGGCACCATCTGCCAAAATGAAGGAACCATTTGGACCCCAGGAAGGCTTGGATTCTAGAGAATTTTTTGCAGCCATTAATTGATAGTGCAGCAGACATGGAGACATTGAAAACAAAAGCTTGATGTGGAATCTAAGGGTGGATGGATAAAAATGATGGAGCAGCGAAGGCTCGGGAAGAAGAGGCAATGACATCAAAGTACTTAATTATCCTACCCTCATTCCTGGTCCCCAGAAAGGGCATTCATTCGTGAGGCTCTTGCCTGTTACTCACAGAGTGGGCTCCCCTACAGTATCTGCTACATTTTTCTGGATCAGTGGAGAGAAACAAAGGCCATGGTGTGATGAGAGGCCTGGAAGCCCCAGTTCTGATTTTTTTCCTATTACTCTTGTAGGGCTGGGCTGAGGCCAAGGAGAGAATGGTGCCCTCGAGGATGAGGCAAGGTGCAGCATGGGCCCTGGGTTACTTGGGAAAATGATTTTCTCTATCTGGAGCACATCTGACATGAAACAGTAGCAGCATGTCTCAGTTCTTCCTTTTAAAATGCATTGGGGTAGCTATCATATGCACCACTGGGCTTTGGGTCCTGTGAGGCTCTAAAAGCAGGTAGCAGACACGATCTTCCTAACTGAGGAATTATAATCTAATGGGGGAGAGTGGATGTCAGTGAGGAATAGTAATTTAAGTTACTCCAGGGCAGAGACTTCTTCATTTTACCCCCACCATATGGCATATAGTAGATGCTGAAATAAATGCTAAACGCAACTAGACTAGAAGACAGGTGACAAAGATGTGCTGGTATCTGACTGTGTGTCTTAGAAGTTATGTCTAACTCTTAATACTGACTTCATTCCATTCTATATCCAGCTGCCTCCTACTTCCATGCTAAGGAAATATGAGAATGAATGTAATGATTTAAGAGAGAGAAATGAGGAACTTTGTAATAAAGATCCAATTTATGCCTCAGATTTAACTGTAGTGTTTTAGCCAGGTAGTGTTTGTTTGTTTTTTTCAGTTCTTAGAAATCATCTGAGATTGGGATAGTTTGCTAAATTAATTGCACAACCACTGAAAACTCTCTGAGTGTCTTACCCTGGAATTCTTTCTTCCACTGCCCTTTTCTCCTGAATTTTGAACTGTCAGGGCCTTCCAGTATGAAACACTGGTTCTTCCTTAAGGCAAAATAAGTACTTTAAACTATGGAGTAAAGTGAGTGGTCTTCTGGGAGGAGGCCGGAGCAGAGCGTGCGTTTGCATGTGGGAAAAGCGATGGTGTTGACCTGTGCTTGTAGATCCCTCTCTTTCTGCTGCTGGTCTCTGGTGGCCTATGTGTGTAGGCAGGAGGTGAAAGGGAGGCCAGGAGCTTTGTGGAGAAATGCAGTGACCTTGGTTCCCCTTGAATTGTCAATGGGCTATGCATGGTCTGGTTGAAGTTAGGTTCAGGCTATTGGGGGAATTGTCCCAACTATTCTTTAGTGTTCCAGTGACAACAGATGAGATGCAGATGGAGAATTTGGGTGGTCATTCAGAGATCTAATTGAAAAGGTTGCTAATGCCTAATATTCATTGAGCACTTGCTATGTGCAAGAGCCTGTGCTAAGGGCTTTGCGGGTGAGAAAATTGAAGTTTAACCAGGTTGAGTAACTGGTCCAAGGTCATGAGTGAGTTGAATCATGACTTCCTGACTCCCAAACCCAAGCTCTTTACCATTATGCTAAAAATTACAGCTCAAATAGGGTGGTATATACATAATAAAGTCCTAAATGCGTGTCATATCAGTGGTGTAAGTTGGGGCTCATAGTTAACCGTTTAGAAAAGGTCAGAGAGTCCTTTCCTCTCACCATGGCAAAATGAATTTCAGATGGATTAAATGTGTAGGTTAATAACAAAAGCAAAACACAAACCAATAAATGTATGGGAGAAAATGTTGGTGAATATAATAAATGATAACTGGAGGTAGAGAACTGCTTTACAAAAGGAATAAAAAATCCAAATTCAAGAGAAGAATGATAGATTTGACCACAAAAACTCTCTAAAATTTCTATATGTCAAAACTATGAGGGAAGTTAAAAGACAAACAGCTGGGAAAAACATATGTATAATCTTTATGTCAGCTAAAAGGTGCATATCCCTAATGCATACAATATTCTTACTAATCAAATAGAGAGAAAAATACTCTAATAGAAAAATGGATAAAGGCCATGAATAAATAATTCACAAAGAAGAAATGCAAATGGACAATAAGCAAATGAAAACAGGTTCGATCTTACTAGCAATACAAGAAATTAAAATATAATTGATTTGCCTTTTTTTGATCTTTTAAATTGACAAAGAGAGAAAATAATATTGAAATTGGTGAGGATGTAGGGAAACTGATCATACATTGGGATTGGGACATTTTCATGTATTACTGGTAGAGTATGTTTTGGTACAACTTATTTGTAGGGAAAATGCCAATATCTGTTGTGTTTTAAATTTGTTCACACCCTGATCCCAACAATTCTATGTCTAGATATTTGTGGACAATGACTTATTTCTGAGGACATGGAAGCAATCTTTCTTATGGTAAAAAATTAGAAAAAATCTGAATACTCAATAATATAAGATTGGCTAAAGTATACATATTTGATAAAATACTATCCAATCACTCAAAAATAACTTTTTACTAATAGAAGACTATTTAATGCCATGAAGATATCTTTAGCTTGCATTTGTTAGTGAAAAAAATGAACTACAAAGTGGCATACATTTTTTTCTAAAAATTATACATGTCTATGTCTATTCTAAAATGACTAGGAAAAGAATCTTCGTGATGTTAATATAGTCTAGGGTCTAGCTCTCTAATCAAGGGAATTATGTTTTTTTTTTCTTTTTGGTATGTTTTCTTGTAATTATACACACACACACACACACGTATATGTATATACATTCAAAAGTGGATTACACTTTGTTCTAGATTACATGTAAAAAAGTTGACTGCCTATTTTCTATATAGTTCAGCAGGACATGTGTGTTTGTGTGTTTTGGCCGGGGGGGCTAAAGACCAAGCGCTAGAAAATATATTATCTGAAAATTGTTGCTGTCATTTCTGAGCATATGATTGAGCATATTATTAAAATTTTGGAAAATCCAGTATATTCTAAGGAACACAAAGGTGAATATAGAGGAAATGCTACTTTGCAATTTCTAAGTGAGGGTAGGGAGCTAATATTTTACGGTTCACGTGAACATCAAGAACTAGACAACTTAACAAGGTGCTAACCTGACCTGGAAATGGACTTAGCCCAGGAACCAGAGGTCAGCTGGGTTCTTTCCTCACCTTCATGTGACTGGAACTTGGAACTGAGATGGCTTCTCTTATATTCCCAATTTCAGGTTGCAAGTCCCTCTCTACCCTGTTAAATCGCATTAGGACTACAATTAGAAAATTAACTTGTGTGTGTGTGTGTGTGTGTGTGTGTGTGTGTGTGTAAGAGAGAGAGAGAATGTATATAAGGAGGTGGGCATTGTAAGCCTTTTGTTTTGTACTTTTGAGAAGAAGTCTCTTGTTTTGATTAGTTAATCCTCCAATTTGGGTTGAATTTATCAGCTCTGTTCACGATTACTTTTTCCAAAGAGTTTAATTAACTATTTAATGAAGAAATCTACTTTGTGGTGCAAGTTCATGCCTCATTAAGTCCTGGCTGGTGGCTGTTGAAGGCAGGACTGGGATTCTTTGCTAACGGTCTACTTAGTCCTACACAGGCCCGCTAATTGCCCTTTGGCGTTCTAGAGCTGGGGAGTGAAGTTCTGGATTGCCGAACCCCAGATCCAAAACCCTGAACTTTCAGAGTGTGCTCTAGAGATCAAATGGGATGTTTAACCTGTTACCTTTGCTGGGGAGAGGATTACCAGCTAGTTGATGGAGTTCATTTAACACAGTCTCATATTATCTTTGGGGAATTCAGAGAAGCTAGTGATCATTTTTGCCTCTCCCTCCAACCAAGTGTTTTTTTCTGTCAGTGTCTTTATTTTGTGTTTGTATTTCTTTGTACTTTTCTCTGTTAAATACCAGTCTGTGTTCAAAGGAACCATTTTCACTAATCAAATGAAGGCATCTTAAATTTTATCTCTACTTTTTTCAATATGACAATTCCAGCTAGCTATTGCATCTGCCCATGTAAAATACCATAGTTATTCTTTTACCATTTTATAAAGATTTTAAGTATTAATAACATCAGAATAGACTCAGAAGACCAGCCTGTTTACCCTCCTGAGGATTGTTGAATAGTTAATTTCTACCTGTTAAGTGTTAGTCAATCTGTGTAATATCAGTAGAGCAAGATAAGCAAAGTTAAGACAACAGAAAGGTTTTATGGACTGATATCAAATATCTCATCAACGTTCAGATGGATTCTGTCTGTATTTTTTTTTGTTATAGTTACCTGAAGTATGATATGGTGAGGGAAATTAACTAGTATTTGGATTTCTCTTGACGAATATATTTCTCCAGTGCTGAATGGTTATTTTCTCAAGTCAGCCCATGTCAGTTGCCTCTTCGTGGCAGCTAGAAATGGGACACTGTATTCAGTCTGGCAGCCAGGTACCACTGTACCTTGCTACAGAGATGGTGGAGTGGTATGGAAGCTCTTTGCTCTGGCTTGAAAAATTCAAGTACCGTCTGCTAGATAAATCAATGTGTGGTGGCCCCAAATCAAATGCCTTTATATCAAAGTGGCTGGACTTTGTTTTAGAGCTGTGGGGAGGAGAGAAAGTCTAGAGGATTGGAGAAAATCCAAACCAGTTCATCAGCCCTTAATGTTTTCAAGAACAGTTTATTTTGCTACAGTGTCTAGTAAAGAGTTTAAGACTGCCTTGGTGAGGGATGAAAAGCAGAGCTATTTTAGGGCTGGTGACTTCATAAGCTTCAGAACGTGGACCCAATTAAGCGAGAAACCTTGAGGAAGGTGTGCCTTTGGGGTATTTATTGCAAGTCCAGAATATTATACGATTGAATAAATCCTTCTCTTTGGAAGGAATATCCACATTTTCAGCCACATATGAGGAACACACTGGTTTATTAATAGTTTTGTGGTAGATAAAGCTCAGTCTTTGCATTTTCAGCACAGATTTGGAAGACTGTTCTTCCATGGTCCTTTGTGCATAGTGCAAGTTTGTTCAGAATGTGTATAATAACGCAAAATAACTGCGTTTGGCTACTAGTAACAAAGATCAGTAATAACAGTGACTTAAAGTTACAAGTTTTTCTCTCTCTCATACAGTAGAAGACCAGAGGCCGGGTGCAGTGGCTCACGCCTGTAATCTTAGCACTCTGGGAGGCCGAGGGGGAGGATTGCTTGAGGTCAGGAGTTTGAGACCAGCCTAAGCAAGAGCAAGGCCCCTGTCTCTACTAAAAATAGAAAAATTAGCTGGGCCTTGTAGTGCATATCTGTCGTCTCAGCTACTCAGGAGGCTGAGGCAGAAGGATTGCTTGAGCCCAGGAGTTTGAGGTTGCAGTGAGCTATGATGATGCCACTACACTCTAGACAGGGTGATGGAATGAGAGACTGTCCCCCCCCCCAAAAAAAAAAGAAGAAAAAGAAGAAGAGCAGAGATGGCAGTCTAGCAGTCTAGGCTAATATAGTGACTCCATGGTGTCATCAGGGCCCCAGCTTCTTTCCGTCTTCCTGTGCCTTCACCCTCAGTACACAGCTTCCATCCGCAGGGCTGCCTTGTGGTTCCATCTGACTGCTGGAGTTCTCGTCATCATCACCTCCATGTTCAGGAAGGGAGCAGGGGAAGAGGGAAGGAAGCTGTCTGTTCCTCCCTCAAGGAGGTTTCCTAGAAATCTCCTTCAACAATTTCCATTTACATGTCATTGGCCACCCTGACCTGCAAGGACATATTTCAGCTGGGCATTGGCACCTGGGTTCTTTTATCAAGGGAGACAGGAGAACGTACACCGACTGATCGACCAGCTGTCTGCCACAGCAGGAGTTGTTCCAGAGGCCAGTGTGAAGCATTTCCTGAGTGCAAGGCTGCCTGCTCACAGTTCCCATCTGCAGGCTTTAACACCCTTTCTCAAATTTAGTGCTTCCCAGCCTTAAGCATATGCAGACAAGGGAAAAGACTGGATCATCTATAAAACAGATGGATCTCAGAAGGTTTACAAATTTGCTATTGGATACACAGTAATCCAAAGAGGAATTGGAAATTGGCCCTGGTTGCTAGAAATAGATATCAAAGGCAAGAGCAAGGTAAAAGCTGTTTGAAATATTGTTCCTGGGGTCACCAGTTCATCGAGGACCATAGGATGCGGACATGCTCAGGTTTTAGTTCTCTAATCTATCCCCGGCACAGGAACTTCCATAGTCATAGCACCTTTTACTGTGGACTTAATCTGGGCCAGGTGTTATCCATCTATGATGTCGAATCCTCATATGACCCTGCATGGGAGGTGTCAATATCCTAATTTTTCAGCTAGGGAAAGAAGAAGTCGGAGGGGTTAGATCACTTGCTCAAGTCACACAGCTAGTAAGTGAACATGGAGCTGGACTCGTATTTCTGACGCCAAATCTGTGTGCTCTCCTCCGTTGCATGCTGGTGACTTAATGCTGCTTTAGGAAAGACATTGAGATTCTGGAGAAAAAGATTTGATGGGCTTGTTCTCATGACAGGAAGTCGTACTTAGGATGGTGTGAAGTTTTGCTGCTGCCCTGCCTAATAGCAACTGTTCATTCACCATTATGTGTGCGTCCGGGGCCCATAGCTGGGTGCTGAGAGCAGCGAACGCTTAGCCCCTTCTGCTCCTCATTGGGTCACCTTGTGTGCCACTTTCCTCCCCAAGCGCCACTCTGGAGTGGGGAAAGGCATCATAAAAGCAATCAGTATATTCCCATATTTTTCCTTGATGTAAAAAGATGAAGTCATGGCATATGGTCAGATTGCCGGCACTGTTAATAATAAACCTCACATAATTAAGCACTGATTTATTCCTTTATATAAGTGAAACAAATTGCTTTAACTGCCTCTGCTCGAGACCATCCAGTCAGATGGATTATGTATAGGAAGTTGAAACTAAAAATTATGGGCGCTCATATTTCACTGTGGTGGAGGTTTATTGGAGGTACAATTAGAACCCTAACTAAATGTGTCCTGTATTCCCTTTGATGGAGAGATCAGATATTAATCTGGGGATATGACTAATTCTCAACACAGCTGCTCTCTGAGCTCTAATATTCCTGCTTTAGGTTCAAAACCTGGAAACATGTTTAAAAAATTGATCAGAGCTTATAATAGCAATAATCACCTTGAAATTGGTTGTTACTCCAGTTAATGAACTGAATAGCAGAGCATGAGCCTCCCTCTGTGTCCCTCAGGCCTTTAACTAACAAGCTAGTTGTTAACCACTGGGTTTATTAAAAAAGAAAAATCTCTTTAGGAGATTGAATTGGGGAAAAGTAGGGGGCTGGATGTTTTCACCCTAAGGATCCTCAGACAGCACTGGCCATCTCCGGCAGCCACACTTTCTCCCAGCCCTCAACGCTTTCTACCCTTCCCACCAGAACCAAGGCTGGGGTGACTCATTGGACCCATTGGTATCTCTTCCTCTGGAAGCCAGGGCCTTGCTACTCAAACAGTAGTCCATGAGCTTGTTAGAAATGCAGAAAGTCAAGCCCCATGGCAGATCTGCAAAATCAGAGCCTGCATTTTAACAAGATCTCCCGTTAAAGAAGTCCTGAGCAGGATGACTCCTTTCACTTCAAGCTCCAAGATGTAAAACTGGGACCTCATCTCAGAGGCTCCTCTGCAGGCTCTTGTGATGTCTGAGCAAATCTTCTGTTTCTGTCCCTAACTGGATCCCTGTGGAATAGGGCGATGTACCCCAAAGCATTGCACCTGCTACCTAGGGAGGAATACACTCTTAATAAATATCTGTTTAGAAAGCTATTTCCCTAAAGTATATCTCCTTTTAAGGAAGAATTTCTTAAAGAAGGGGGAAGGCAAGCTGGATAAGAGTCCTGGATTGCAAGGCAGCCTCAGGTGGGCAAGGCAGTCCCCTGGGGTTTGGATTGTTATCAGGTAAGTGGCTCAACCGCCCAGAACAATTTTGTTCTATCCTAACTCCCACATCCTGCGGCTTGGGTTAGACCACTTGTCCTTCATCTAAACGCCACTGAAAATTTTTCTGCTCAGCTTCTGAAGAGAAACACTCCTTTTTGTACAGCCTGTAGACTCCCAAGACCCCTGGCCAACCCTTTCCAAGTGAATACGGCTTTAGCTCTATGCTCTGCTTCAGGTCTAATGAGCTGGTATTTTATTTCTTTGTTCTGTTTCCTTTACTAACTGTCCACGGCAAAAGATTTCCTCAAAAGCTTAATGAAACTCAAATAACAGAACTGCTGTGTTTTATTGATGTGCCACTGTTCTGGAACAGTGGGGCTACCAGATTACGGGGGCAGCTTCAAGGAGCCACAGAGGGCTGTGGGAATGATGTCATGGGTTAGAAAGAGATTTTCCTGCAGTCTGAGGTCTGCAGAGGAGCCTAGGAGCGGGGAAAAAAAAAAAAAAAAAGACATACTCTGGATTAAGCAGAACATCAGAGATTAGGGAATGATTAGGAGCCAGCTAGGGCCAACGCACTTCTTCGCTCAGGCCCCCAGAGTCACTTAGGTCACTAATCAGGCTCAGCAGGAAGGGGAGTGCTGTGCACAGCAAACCTACCAGGACCTCACTCCCCCACTGCTCTGATGGAAAACCGCCCTCCACTCCCACTTCCTCTGTGGTTTTTGTAGGTGTTGGGTTCGCTCAGTGGACCTGCTGCCCCCCTTCCAGATTTACTGGAATTTGACTTTTACTCTAGGAATGGTAGCCCCTGAATGACCCTTTATTTCTCTCCCTAAAAGGAGGTATACATTTTATCTTCTGTGAGCTTGTGAACACACTGATCGTGTAATTCTACGGGACTTTTCACCTATAAAAGTATTTACCCAAAGGGCAAGAAGTTGTTCTTTAAAAATTTTAAGTTACAAATAAGATGTCTCCTTTTTGTACTTTGCCCTGTAATTCTTTAGGAATTCAAGCAAGACAATCTTTTAATCTGCCTTATGTTGTATCCTCTATGAAATTCCATGTCACGTACATGCACAGTTTTCCTCTTTTGCAAACCTGGAGTTTTGCAGACAGTCACGCAGCGTTGGAGCTGGAAAGCCCCTGTGCATGAGGGTCCGGCTTTACTGACAGCAGCGGAGCCCGAGCCTCAGAGAGGCTGCGACTTCCCCACGGTCACAGCTAGTCGGTGGCAGAATTGGAATCTTGTTTCTGCTTTTTTGAAACTGGATGTTGGAAGTAGTAAGAATACCATGTACTTACAAGGAAATTAGCCCTTTGTCATAAGTGTCGTCATCCCCAGCCCCACTGTTATTTGTCTATTGATATATTTTTCCCATTCAGAAATTTAAAAATATAAATGCGGCTAAATTTATTTGTGCTTTTCTTTGTGGTGTCTGTGCATTTTTGTCATACTAAGGAATGTCTATTGTACTCCAAGATTCTTTTGAAAAAATGTTTTCTTTCATGTATTTATGTACCATAGAAAGGACTTATAAAAACTAGCAAATTCCTGTCATTCTGTATGTCCTTTGCTTGTGTTTGTTTTCATGACACTTATCATTCCTGACCCCCTAGAATGTAAAGATCATAAGGGGACTTCATTTTGTCCCCTATAGCCCTTTGTCCTTAGTAAGTGCATAGGAAGTATTGATTGTTAACATAATTTATGGGTTTATATTCACATTTAAATATTTGATACATGTGGAATTGATTTTGCTGTAAGAAGTAAGATAGGTCTTCAGCTCTATTCCTCCTCCCACCCCCTATAAGTAGCTGCCTTTTTGTTTTAGGCCAATTTATTGATCAGCGGGTCCACTCTTCACTCACAGATTTGGAGTGCTGTTTTCATCACCTAATGCATACATACATTTATTTTGAGCTATTATTTTTCATAAATATCCTGGCTTTCTTTCACATGTTTTTTTCTAGGTGTGTCTTGTTGTTGTTGTCATTTTATCACACAAACCCCCCGCTCCATTCGCCCACACCTGTGGTTGTTTTGATTGGGGTTGGATCCCAGTCCTTCTGCCTCACAGTCCAGTAGTCACAGACCAAAGTAGCTTGAAATAAAAAAGAAGGCATCCAAAGAAGAAAGAAGATCATTACTGTGAGCAGGATTGGATGTCTGAACCCAGAAACAACCAACTGATTCGCATTTATTGAAAATGTACTATCGTATTTCATTGAATTTAAGATATAATTATGACTATTATTTTATATATCATTAGAAATTAAAAAAACACCAATTAATTATGACACCCTATCAATTATAAGATGAATCCAACTTCAGAGAAGTTAAAATGTGAACAAGAGTCTTAGAATCAGTGAAATACCATATTATTAGAATGTGTTATTAAGAAATAGGAAATTTGCTTATGTAGTAATTTCCTTACTCTTTTTAAACATGTTTTTCAAAAGTATCATCTTTTTTGGCCTTTATGATTTCTCTGAAGTATAGGAAGGACCAGTGTTTTAATCCTCATTTCACCTATAACAATAATAGCAGCATGTATATAGCAGGAACTATGAGCCAGGCACTGTCTTAAGTCCAAAGTCACAAAGTAATTAATAAAGTCAAGATTTGAGCCCAAGAAATTTGGCTCCAAAGCTTGTGTTCTTACATGCATGTTCTGCATGTGATGGAGAACCTGAGACCCAGCGACCTCAAAGGACTTGCCATGACCCCTCAGTGGGTTCTAACTCCTACCCCAATACGTTCCCCACATGCCATTTGAAATCCATGGTAGCAAGCACCGTGGGTCTTTATGTTTCTAAACCTTTGGTTTTGGCTCAGAGGAGCCTACGAGTCTGGGCCTCTGGTGTTACTGGGAACAGTGGTGGATAGGAAAAGGGGACATCCAAGCACTTCAGGCCACATGGTCTGGACCTCAAAGCCCCAGCATCTTCTAACTTCTTTCTGATCTTAGCAGCGTGGAGCAGGAAGCTCAAAAACTCTGTATACAAAAGAGAGGCTGTCTACTGGCTTGAAGTATATGTTGTTTAGTTTTTGTGATTTTGTTTTTTCCACCTTGCCTGGAATAAAACATCCCCAGTCAGGCATGAGTTCATCAGGGTGACTTTGGTTTCTATCCTGGGGCTCTCACTTCAGCTGACCCCAGGCAGGATTGCCAACAGTGGCAACTCTCTGAGACAGGTCCCTCCCATAGAATTATGCAGAACTGAGTTCTCTCGACCATAAGAGGATAGTTCTTAAAGGCAAGAGATGCGGTTTCTTTCCCTGGAGTTAATTATGTTGAATATCTTCATGTCTGTCTGAACTTTGTGTATAAGGTAGAGAATTTGCATTCATCTGGAACAAATGGCTTTCTGAAGTATCAACTGATCTAATCTTTTGAAGTCATTTCCCTCCACAAAGGACTCAAGGGCACATTTGTGAGTGATCTGTGAGTTTTCACCATGCTTTTGGGGGTAAAGGACATTCCAGATGGTGTGAGGTGGTGGCAATTGCTCTTGAATCCTTACCTGGACTTACGGCACCAACCTGGTCGAATGGGAATCGTGCAGCTTTTCTCCTTGTCCAGACTGCAAGAGTATATTTCCTTTGTTTTAAAACAAGAGTGGATTAACACTTTTCTCTAATGATTTTACAGCGGTAGGTATCAAGGAGCATCAGGCTACTACATACTTATTGCCAGAAGCCCGAAGTTTAAGTAGTGGGAAAGGAGTTTAAGCCCCAGATAGTTCAGGCCACACCAGCCCCTACCCAGTTTCATGTATGAAACCCCCTCATAATAACTTTTGCTCCTTATTTTGTCTCAGAGTCTAATTGGCTGAAAATTTGTAAACAAACTTTGCTGAAGCGAGTGTTGCAGACAGAGCATCATAAGCACACTGTAAGAACTTCTGATTGGCCATGAAAGAGAAGGGACATCTTCTGACTCCTACAAACGAGAATTTACTGCAGTCTCATTTGTTAAACCTTAACTAATGATCCCTAAGATGTACTGCTCCCCAACCTCATTAACTAATTAAACAATTCCAGTTAGAGAGTTATCCATGCTGCAAACTATTGCTAAAGTAACTGGTGCTCTTCCCCACGTCTGTAGTGATTTCCTAACAAAGCCTGAGGATGCTTGGATGCTTCTTTCGTTGATCTGCCTATGAGCCACGTCATTGACGTGGCTGCTGGTTCCACAGCAGAGGTTTGATGTGCCCCCAGAAGCTGCCCTCTGGAAGCCGACAGCTAGGCCTCCCCGGGCTTCCCAGGGTTTTTCCTAGCATTCTCTTTCTCAGCAGGATTATGAAAAAGGAAACTGTGTTGGCCCCTTTTAGCAGGAGGGAGCCTTTGCTCTCAGCTGTGATTAAGAAAGCTGTGTTTCTTGAGATGGTAAATTTTTCCTTTCTTTCTTTGTTATTGAGGACCTCCTGCCCTGAGGTATTTTAAATTAAATAGCTGGGTCCTGAAAATGTTAATTACTGTAATTTATTGACAAACTTGATATCAGGATTCAGTTTCCTTTGGCATATTACACATACTAAATATACATTGCCTCTGCATGTATTACACACAATGGTGATTCTAATTTGGCCAGTTTTGACTGTGGCTACAGGGCCTAGTTAGGGTCCTGAGGAACTTTCTGGAACACAAAGATTTTTACCCTAATTGCACATTTTGTGGCTTGGTCTCTGCTCTACATTTGTAGCAGAGGCAAACTGTATGAATTTGCTGTGTAGTTCAACAACACCTGAGGGAGGCAGTGTTAACCAGTCGTGAAGGGTTGGGTTTTGGCCATAGACTCGGTTAGAATTTCTGCTTCTCACTTAGTCTCTATGATTTGGGGAAAGTGTCTTAACTTCTCCAAGTTTTGTATTCTCACTTGCAAAATAGGAAAATAAAAATAAAAATACAGGTCTGACATTGCTTATTTGAAACACTTAGGGATAGATGTATTTTAGATTTGAGATTCTTTCAGGTTTTAGGAAAGTAAAATAGTATGCATGTCCTATTATACATTATACTACCAGCAAGGGCAAGGTCTGGGTGGTATCCTGTAACCTATGTTAAAGTATGCCCCTGGCCCAAGACAAAATAGATTCCCAGTGGCTAACTGAGGTGCTCAAAGCTGAAACAGAACCAGGTGTCCATAACTGGGTGAGGGAGCCCTTACGTAGTCTGTGTTCTCAAAAAGACATTGTCCAAGTCTCACAGGACCTCCCATTCTACAATCAAATCAAACCAGTTCCTGTTGTTGGTGCCAAGATAAACTGAGGCAGAATCCCCACATCCCCACTCCCCCTCCCCAAACAATTTGAAAGAAACATCTGACAGAGATTTCTTGTTTCTGAATCAGAAACCAACCAAAGTTCACCTGCCCCAGCCAATCAGGGCTCAGCTGCGCTGACCAACCAGTCAGAACTAAATGAGTTTCCATCCTTTATTTGCATGAACAGACCTGATTGGGAAATTGGGCAGGAAATTTGTTATAAAACTGGAACCCTCTTTCGAACACACCTTGAGTTTATACTTAAGGGTGTGTCTCTCTGATTTGCAAACTGCTCACTGGGATAGTCTTTTTCCTTCAAATTCCTTTTCAGAGAACTTTTGTTCTTTTTTGATCTCTTCATAGCTATTAACATTTCTGTAGCAAAACTGATAACTATTTGAACTAAATAAAGATTAGGAATAAGCTCCTAGCAATTCAAATTCAGGTCAGATGTTACTGCCAAGTGAGTTTGTGGTAAATTTATAAAAAACTGGATGGTTTTCAGGGCTTTTCGGATTTTGGAATTGTAGATAAGGGATAGTGGATCCGTATTTACTCATAAAGCTATTCTTCTTAAATAAGGTATGTGTTATATGTTATTACACTGGCTTCTACACACTAAATGCCCAGTAAACGTTAGCATTGAGATTCTCATCCTCTTGTTAGAGCCCACTTCCTTAGGGTGTGTTTGTCTCTGAGCATTCTGGCTGGCCATTTTGGATCTGAGTCAGCCTGTAAAAATGCCTGATCTCCACATGTATCCAGATGAGAAGACTTTTACTAGATTTGCCTCCAAGAGTGGTTCTTTTGCTCCACTAGTTCTAGAAACCAGCATAGTTCAATAGAACTTTCCATCATGTTGGAAATATTCTATATCCGTGCTGTCCAATATGGTAGCCATTAACCATCTGTGGCTACTGAGCACTTGAAATGTGGCCAGTGTCACAGAGAAACTGAATTTTTAATTTTATTTAATTTAAATTTAAATTTAAATAGCCACATGGGGGTAGTAGGTACTGTATATTGGGCAGTGCAGGCCTAGATCTGAATACGGGGTCCAGTGCTGAGGTGCCCTTGTCCCCTTTCGATGCAAAATTCTTCGTCTTGAAGCTGCTGAAGCTGATGAGGAATTGCTTATGCACTTGCGTGTCTACCAAATATTTTGTGAGTTTCTACCATGTGCCAAACTCTATGGTAGGCACTAGGGATAGAGATTTTTGCATCTGAGGAGAACAAACACATTTAAAGCACACATTTATAAGTGTATGCAAGCCTACATTTGAAAACCTAAATATACGATGATGAATCCAATGATGGAGATATTGGATCACTGTGGGAGCACAGGGGAGGGACACACAACCAGCTTGGTGAAAGGTCAGAGAAAATTTCCTTGAGGAGGAAGTACCTAGCTTTTTGTACAAATAGTGGAAGTTTGTAGTCAGGGGAAAGTAAGAGGAAGAAGGAATTGTAGGCCAGAATGTGGCAAGACATGGAAATGAGAACTAGCTTGTGTTGTGGCAAGCAGTCAGCAGTTGGTGAGGCTGGAGCGGCAGGAGATGGGGGCTGGAGGTGTGGATGGGGCCGAGAATGTGGAGGCAACACTCAGAGCCCAAACCAACCTGAAAAGTGGGGATTCACTCTGTTACTGCTTTAATCAGTATTTAGTTGGAAACATGGAAGCCACTCTTAAGTATTTTAATGGAAGGGGTGCCGTGCAGGAAATTGGAGGCCTATTGGAACAAAGGTAAGACCACTTTCAAGAAATTCAGAAGTTCAGGGATTGCTGGGAGCCATCTGCTCTGGTCTTGGCTGTCCACAGCCCTGAAGACCATGGGCAAAAATCTACATCTGCTGTCTGCTAGTTTCCAATGAGTATGTGTCTGCTGCAGCTGGAAAATATCCCTTTTCCTTTTCTTCTGCCTTTAAAATCTTAGGTCAATTTCTTTCACTGGTGGAATCAGTGAATTTCGGTTCACAAATGAGTGTGATTCTTAGCTCTTGGAGTACAGGCAGGAACCTAGAAGGGCTGGATAGCACTGAGTAATAACAAACAATATAAGACACAACCAGTTTCTTAAGTGCCTCAGACTAGTAATATTGCCTATAGGTAGATAAGGTGGCCACAGAATTTCTCATCCAGCCAGTTCCTTTTGAAAAATGAAAGGGTCTCTAAAATTAATTAATAGGTATAAATCGATACAAAGAAATATAATCTGTGACTATCCCAGGCAGACGGACACATATGGTTACCCTAGATTAGGGCATCATTAAGAAATACTTAATTTAAAAAAAAATAAAATAAGGGGGAAATAGAAGACATAACAAGGGAATAATATCAATAATCATTCAATCTGAGTGATAGGTACATGGGCTTTTGTTATACTAGTCCATCTACTTTTGTGTTTGAAATTTTCATAACAAAAGTTAAATAATGAAAAATTGTACCCAAAATGGAAATTTTAACTGATACATATATATTGTGTATATATGTGTGTGTGTATATGTATGTATTTGTGTTTATATATCCAATTCAGATGACTGTGTTTTAAAGAAAGGGGAGAGGGACTCCAGGTTTACACCTTGGGGCTTTTGGACACCACATCTGATTTCTGTTTATTCAGTCAGTAGGACAGTAGATTAGCACAGCCCTGACAACTAGAAAGTGCTCAGTTAAGACTTATTCAGTCAATGAAAAGAGGAATAGTGTCGTGTTATTCCTTTGCAGGAAGTGAGTTTAAACTCAAATGACAGCTGGCAAGGCTGGGAAAAGTCTGGAAAGATAACTATCTAGATGTCAGGGACTGTGGCTGTTTTTTTGGAACACAAAGGAATTGATTGCATCATACTTGATTTTGTAGTTTATCCAGTTAAGCTCTTAACTCTGTTTTTGAAAAAATAAATTTATCATGAGTTCAGTAGAGCCCTGGCTCTCGTTTCTCCAGCATGGAAGCAGATGTGTGTTTGGAGCATGCTGGTTTGGGGGACCCACCAACCATCGGAAAGAACTGACTGTGAAATGAGTAGGGAATGTTGGCTCCTCATCTCAATGATGCTTTGTGATCTAAGAGGTGTTTTCTGTTTTCAGCAATGTGCTACAAAATGGTCTGTAACAGTCTGTTGCAATTTTCTCCCCAAATCTCCTACTTTTCTGCCAATAGTGAATTAGACTGTCATTAGCTTCACAGATGTGCTTTGATCCCAATACGGCTTGTCTCCTGGCAAGGAGACATCTGAACCATCGATGCAGATTTTCTAAACCTGAAGGATAAAGCACAACACGGTGAAAGGAACGTGGAAGAGCAACCTGGAGCCCTGGGTGCAAGTTGCGTCTCTGTTGTTAATTAACTGTGTCATCTTGGGTGAGGCATTGAAATTCACATTGTCTTAGTTCTCTGGTCTGTGAAAGGAGAGGATTGGATTGCTTCCTAAGTCCCTTTCAGATCTTCTAATATGGGATGGGAAAGCTCTTTGGGTTTAGGGATAGATGCTATCTTGCTGTTGGGGTTTTGGCTTTCTGAACTCACAATCCACAGTGCTTTCCAGGGATAACCGTTGATCCTATTTTGGTCCTAGCTCACTACTCCCTACTCTGCTGCCTATAAAATGGCACAACATTGCTGATATATCTTTTCTGGACACCTATGTCACTTGAAGGCCAAATTGTTTAAAGGAGGAAAAAGAGGCAAAAGAATTGTAAATGTCAGAGCCCATAAAGCTCTAAACCATCATCTAGGGCCTTTGAGACTAACCCTAACTACAGACTAACTACAGATTAGGAGCCCCAGGGCCAGAGATGGTAAGTCACTTGCCCAACGCTACAATGGCAGAGTTGGCCCCAACTCCAGCTTGCCTGCCTTTGGGCTATAATCCCAACATTCAGGCTTGTCAGCAGACTGGATTTATCCCTCCCTATCTATTTCTGTCACCTATTCATCTATCTATCTATTTATCTATGTATCCATCTACCTCATTTAAAGTATCTTTGAAGTTGACTCTTAAGGGGCTCATTTCAAAGGTTTTGATTTCCAGTTCTTCGCTCCTGATCAAACTGGTTTAGGCTGTAAAGTGTACCGAGGGGTCCTTGAAGTACATGTCTTAGTGAGGTGAGGGGGAGAAGAGAGAATTCACAACTGGCCACTGTTCGTCCAGCTGTGAGTTCAGCCAGAGTGAGAGCCAAGGCGTCTCCCCCAGGAGGGGTACCTGCCTCTAATATGCTACCCCTTTGCACACATCTTGGAATGCCGGGAGAAAGCGTGCAATAAAAAGAGAGTTCTTTGGACAAATATTCCCAAGTTTTAAATCTGTTTTAATGAACATTCAGCAACATGATAGAGAGAACATCTAGAGTATTTGTATATGATAAATAAACTTTATGTGTGTGTATATATATGTGCATACATATATACACACATATATGTGTGTATATGTGTGTGCACCGGATCAATATGATCATATTATATCTTTATCATTTCAAAATATTTTTAAATATTAACGTATTATATTCTAATTACAAAAATAATGCATACTTGAAAAATACAGAATAATGATAGAAAAAAAATCATTCCTCTACCTCAGAAGCCACTGTTAAGATTTTGAGGTACATTTCAGTCTCTCTTGTTTTGTTAATCAAAGCAAAGCATGTACATAGTTTAAAAAGTCAAATGGTCATACAAGACTTACGATAAAAAACGGCAGATTCCTGCTCCAAGCCTATTGTCAAAGTTAAGTTTCTCAGAGGCAGCAGCTTTCAAATATTTTCATTGTCATTGCTGGTATTTTTTTTTACCATATTAATAAACGATGTTGCTATTTTTGATTTACCCAATGTAGACATCACCTATTGGCTTCCTACCAATGTAAGATTTAGGTCTCTTAGAGCCTCTGAACCTTTCCACATGCTTGCACACACACAAGCACACGCTGCCTCTCCCACAAGCACCTCAATATAATTATAGCACAGCTTTCAATTAAATCAAGGTTAAATTTTTGTTATAAATAAAAATTTGTATGTAATTTAAATCAGTTTTTATTTATTTTATTTTAATATTTTATTTTTAAATTTATTTCATTTTAATTTAAAATAGATACACATTTATTCTAAATCAACATTATAAATCAAGATAATGTTTACATTATTTCGACCATGTAAATACTGTACACTGATAAACCAAATAATGTGTCACCGTTATATATTTTCCTTTCTTGTCCAATTTTCTAGAATTAATACTTATTTCAAACACATTAGATGACATATCAGTTCCATTTTTCCCTCTCTGGAGACATAAATCCTGGAGGTCTCTGTGCCTCTCTGCTCATTCTGGGCTGGTGACTCCCCAGGGCTTTGTCCTAAGAATTCTCTTGACTTTTCTCCAGTGTTGGATCCCCCACTTCCTGAATCTGATTTTTATGAACGCGTGTGAAAGAGAATATAACTAACACAGTTGTATTCTGAGAATGTACGGAACCCTTCTCAAGGGGAAAAAGAAATCTCTTGGATAACTTTATTTAATATGTTTTTAAGGTAAGTACATATGTGAGGCTAGGTATAAACTTCGTATGCTTACAGCTCTTAAGTAACTCTAACACCAGATTTTTAAAAAACATATAGAAAAGCTAAATTAATACAATTTATGATTGACAATATTTGGTTGAAATAAAATTTTGTGCATTTTGTTTAGTGGTTGAAAGATACAATGTCAAGTTCAATTCTATATTTGGTTTATTTCTCTATTTTGACTTCAGTGATTCTAATGCAGAGAAAGCCTGGTTACATAAGAATGCTATAGAAAATTGCTTTAAAAACATCAGGACTTTGCTTGTTCAAGATAATTGGACCTTTCTCTTGGCCCCAACTCTGCCTTGGAGCAATCCTCAAGTGTACCTTTCAATGAGATGTTTCCTAATCATGCTATTAGCTGTCTCATTCGTTGAAGGAAAAGGTTAATACTGCATTGTTAGTTAAACCTGCATTAAGTGGGTATCTAATCCAAGCATTGCTTGTTGTGTGTTTGTTACCATGCTTATTGCTAATCAGCATTTCCAAACTGTTCACAGAAAGTCAAGATCCACCCAGTGAATCTGCTTGCAGTGAGTTCCAGAACAAGGTTCTCAATTGGGTGTGCTTGACAGTCTACCATCTTCCTGGTAAAACAGAACAAAATCTCAAAATTCTAGTAGATAATCATTTTGGATCCTTGAGAATGTAACCATCTCTATGAACAAATTTCAATCACCCTCTATATGTCTTTTTTCAGTAATCCTCTCTCTTTACTAGCTATTTGACCTTTTGAGTTATTTCCCCAGAAATGGTAGATTTTCTGCAAGACAAGGGAATTGAGATTCTGAAGGCCCCTGGGCAGACTTCCTGAACCAAGACTCACCATCCCTCAATAACCTGCTGCATGCATTAGACCCTTGTTAATTTCAAGACAACCTACCCCAATGCACTTAGCCACTTGTCAATTTCTTCTCTTTAAAAAGCCCTGACTCTCTGTTAGATTTGAGGCTGTTTTTCCCATTCTCCCAACAAGATGTCTTTTCATTAAAATTTCCTTTCTTCCTTGCAATCTTTCTTGTCTCAATAATTGGTTCTTTATACAGTGAGTAACTGGACCTAGGCTGCAACCCCCTTGCGATTTTGATACCAAGAATATATCCACAGAACTAAGAGTTTGTGAACTTCTAGTTGACCCAAGTTGAGCTTGGGCTTTTGGAAACAGACAAACTTGGATTCAAATCTTGAATTTGTTTGGCCAGTTACTTATCCTGCCTGATCCCTATTTATTTGCTGCGGTGTGGACATACTGATACCTATTATGCATTGTCGTAATGATTAAATGAGATACACACTTTCAGCACCTGGCATATGGAGTCATTCAATAAATGGAAGCTATAATTACTATTCCCCTAGTTAATTAGTTTGGTTAATTTTCTCCTGAGTATATCTGGGTAGATCAATCTGCTCTTCTCCATTTTGTTTTCATCCTCTAACATCCTGAGGTGGTTCCTGAGGCTTGGAGGAAAAAATATATACATTTACAGAATATTAACCTTAAAAATCATCCTGTTTATGTTTCACTGGTATAATCTCCTGACCAGCTACTTTAGTCTTAAATGGATTAGTTGAACTGGAAATTACACGGAAGCAATTCCATGTAATTCAGAAAAATGAATTATTTAACATTTGAAGGTATTGGTTAGAAAATGTTTTAGGAGTCTATTTTCTTCTTATTGAAGTATAGAAATGTGTATACTGTATTTTTTTCTCTCCATTTTTTGAGGGGCATTTAGCTATTAGTGTGATAATCTGCATGTGATATTTTTATATTTTGTCATTAGCATACCTTCATCCCAGGGAGTTCTGAAGAGTAGTCTCTGGTTTATAAACCCCGCCCTTAGAGTCAGTATGAACAAGGAAGCTTTGTGGGTCCTATCCTCCACCAATGCTATGATGCTACCATCATGGGAGTTGAAATTTAGAATTCTAAACACATCTAAATCTGCAAATGGGGAGAAGAAAGCAAGAAATTACGAGAGGCTCAATATATCCAACAATTGGTTTCCAGTTTAGACTTCCAGAAAAGTTATCCTGCATAAGGGTAGCTACTCTACCTAAGAATATCAGCTTATTACCTGAATTTCTTCATTTTACTTCAGGGAATTTCAGTGAGTTGAACAAATAGAGATTCATGAAGGCTAATCAATTTTATCATCTAAAAATTTTTACAATCTTTGAGACTGTGAGAGGCTAATAAACACCCACACTTTACTATGAGCTAATTGTTTTAGGTTACTTTCCTCTGAACACCTAGCTTGGGTCTCCTGTCACTGAAGAATTTCCTATTTGGATTGAAGGGAAGGGAGCGAAAGAAGTCTGGATCACGGAGCCCTAGGAGAGTTGAACAGATCTGGGCAGATTCCTGTATGAGGGGCCCAGGGCGAGGGACCCTGAAGGAGAGGGATACCAATAGGGTATAAAGGGAAGGGAAGTGGAGGATGTCAGAGACAAACTTTTTATCAATAGTGAACTATCTCTTTAACATTTGCTTAAAATTATCCCTGATACCAAGAACAGGTGAGTGGAAAAAGGTAGGAAAGAGAAAACTCTTTTAGCTTTTCTTCTTCAGCAACTTTTTATATCCTTCCACACTCTTCTCTGAGAGGTGACATTCAGCAAATCAACATCTTCACTTTTCATTCTTTCATCTGTAAAATGGGTTGAACATTTCTGTTGTACGTTTGATAGGAAGACTAAAGATGAAATGTGAAACTGATTTGAAAAGACAAAATGCTATACAAATGCAAGATGTCATCACCATCAATTCTGGGGGTAGACAATGGACCACACAGAAAACTAGCTCTTTCTCTCTTGCCACTAGCAAGGAATGCTGAGAAATGCGTATTTAACTGGAATGGCTGGAGGAGAAACCTGCTTCCCTGTTCAATCCAGGGATCTCACCTGTAAGATAAAGCCTTTTTATGAACAGGTATTTTTATGGTTTCCCTTCAAGGAACAGAGAGAGCTGAGTCTTTGCTAATTTTTTTCTTTATTTTTCCTTTCTTTGGGAAAGAAGTAAATTCCCCAAGTCCCTTTCAAGTTTCTTTTAGCTCCTGCTGAGCTCCTGGGTGAAGCTCTTGAGCAAATCAAGCCCGATGTGTTGAGACTTGAAAGCCTTCTCAGGCTGAGCTGAGGATTACGGCAGGCACAGCAGCATGTCTCGCCTGCAGGTGTTTATGGAGACAGAGTGGTGCACTGCGTTAGACTGAGTGCAGGTCTTGAGGGGGTCTGAGTTCTATTCTTACTCTACTCTTGCTTGCTGTGTGATCTTAGGCAGGCATCTTATCTTCTACTTGCTTCAATTTCTTCATCTGCAAAATGGTAATAATGCTTGTACCTTCTTCATCAGACAGTTGTGGGGACTAAATGAGATGATTGACGAAAGAATGTAACAAAGTTACTCAGACACAATGAGTGACTCAGACACAATAAGTGACTCAGACACAATGAGTGACTCAGACACAATATCAGCTGTTAAGAAGTCTAAGGATCCCTTTACTTTTCTGTTGGGATGGGCAGTGGCAGAGGAACTTGAGGCTAAAGATTTAGGACCCTTTTTAGAAACACATTGACTGCAAAAATGGTGACAGACCTACGTTAAGATGCCAAGCCATTGCTTGTGTTGGCAACAATGTACCTGCTTGACTTTCTGGGGGAATTTGGGAAGGATTTTCTGCAATTGTGTTGAAGTCTAAGGGAGAGAACAAAATCTTATTAAATATGGATATTCCTTGTTTTATGGATTAAGACAGAAAGATGATGGAATGTCAACATCAGAATATCCCAAGGGAGTAGGCTGAGGCTATAAAGGATTAGGACTTTCAAAAGGTCTTTATGTCCAGAGATACTTGAAATATTTTCAACACAGTCCCATGCTATCACTGCAAAGAAAAAGAAGCCACTTCTAAAGGATGACACTGAAAATTTATTTTCCAAAATTCAAGTAACTAGAACAATCACCTTTCTCTACTTGACATTGGTTTGACTAATTTTCACATATCTGGATAGTGTGATAAAGTCAGTTTTAATCTAATGCACTACACAAGCTCAAAAGAACACATTTTTTCCCCACTTATCCTAGAGCTCATTATTTGATTTCAGTGGGAAAGGATGGAGTTTGTTCTATTTGCTTGGGTGCTATCTCTATCATCAGAACCCCCTTAGATGTAGCTGGATTTAAGTTTCCACTGAACTTCCCAAGCATGATCACCACTTTGTTAATGAAGAGAACGAGTTCCAATGATCCTCCCCTTGGCTGGATGCTTCCTTACTAGGGGTGGCTCATGGAAGGAACCTTGGGGATCCGTTGCAGGATGTGGCTTCTCTCATGACCCTCTTCCTCTTTCTTTTCCAGGTAAGGTGGATTACAGCTCTAGAACTTTCTTAGACTATACAGAAATTGGTTCCCTCTCTGGAGATTGTTCCCCAGTCTGATGTCACACAAAGACTTGGATGGCCTTTCCGCTTCTACACAAGCCTCATACCACCCCAGGAATTTGAGGCCTGGCTCATCCAAGTCACATGATAGTAGCAGTTCATATCTTCCTCCTCACATTTCCCATAGAGAAATATACTTCTTCATTCCCTAGAACTGGGGAGTACAAGGGTGAACACTTGGGTTTTTTTCTACTCCCTCGCTGCTTTCCAAGCATTGGAGTATTGAAATGGGATGTTGGGAGGCTGACATCACAGGGCCGCATTCAAGGTCACTGCTCCATGTGGCGTGGTGCCTCTTTCTGCCTGTGCAGGTGGGCACATGTACTTCCTACCTCCATGTAATCATCACATTAAACAAGTCCTTCACTTTCTCACTTGATTTTCTAGAAAATATTGGATGGATTTTCTGTCATTTCATTGAAGTCTATGGGAAGAAAGCAAAATCCTATTAAATCTAGATCTTCCATTTTGTGGATTAAGTAGGCATCTCTGCTTCCTGTGCAGCCGTATGTTAGGATGGATTCATTGACTTGATTCTCCTTTCAGATGAGTCCAAAGGACCAGATTGGCAGATGGAGAAGGAAGCTGCTCCTTTGTCCCCACGTCCAAGCTGTACTCTCCCATCCAGCTTTATTGGAGACCGTGGTCTCTGGGGATGATTGAGCATTTTCTTAGATATTAATAAAACAAATGTCTTGACACCCTTTCACTCATGATCCTTGGGTAGATTGGTCAATTCACCAGAACCCTGGAGGGAAGAGGAGAGACTTAAGTCAGGACGCCAACTCTCCAGACAAAATCTGAACCCTAAATAATGTCATTTCTCCCCACTCAGCTGTGCCAGCCTCCAACCAGGTGTGGACCTCACCCCTCCTTCTCTCTGCTCAGGCAAGCTTTGCATGACAAAAGCTCTGTTGTTATCCCATGAGAACAGATGGCCTTGGCAATTCCCATCCCATCCTCCTAAACTCAAATCTGGAAATATGATTGACTGGAAAGGGTGAGATAAAACTACTTTCTGGAAATGTGACTTCCCTAGACACCTATTGGGGAAAGGGAAAGGTACTTGCACTCACTTTGGGAAGTGGAGTATTTCATTGGAAAATCCTGGGGCTGCCATCAGTGGCAGTGGCTAGCCCTAAGGTCACCCCGCTATATAAATTCCAGGTAAGGAGGAAGGAAAAGGAAAGGTGACACCATGTGGTAGGAGCGTGGTATGAGTCTCCCAGTGGATTTTTCTTAGAGCTCCCACTTGAGGGACTATAGGTAGTGAGGGAAAATGGCAATGGTAACAGGAGCAGGGGTGGCAAGTGCCCAGGTACACTGGGACCATTTGGGGGCCACCTCATTGTCTTGGATAGAGAAGAAAATGGCAGCTTGAGAGACACCCTGGTGAACCCAACCTTTCCCAGAAGTAGACCTACGAAGTGCTAGGAAGCACAAGGAGAAGTGGCACTGAGCTTTGGAATATGGGGCTTACTGTCCCCTCCCACCATGTCTCTTCATTTAGGTGAGTGTGGCCCAGGGTCGGTCCTGTGACAGCTGCCTTCACTGAGAAGAAGCCGTGTGGAAGCGTGGTATGATTGGAAAGCATGTGGTCCAATAAGAGTAAAAGCAAAGCTTCCTCCGAGCAGACCTCTGAATGCTAAGGAGGAGGGTGGCTCTAGGAAGAGATGTATGTATTTAAATTTTGTAAGGTTATAAGATCTGAAGTGAATGTCCTGGGAGAACAGAGTGAAATGGTTGTTGAGTCCAAACCAGGGCTATTTTTTATTAAATATTAATGTCACACATTTCTGCAGGGTTCATAGAACAGATGTTAGGCCCGACGTTGTGGTGATTTAATTGACTAAGAATATTTCCTGTCATTTTTATCAATGTCTGGCTTTACAATGTCTGTTAAATCTGAAAATATAAAACACAGGAAGGGATAATTAATACTCAGTTTCCATCCATGGTTGCCTACTGATATTGCCCCCTGGAGAAGCTGTAGCTTTCTCCTGAGTATTTTTTTTTAGTGGCAGAGACAGACTGAGCTGACCTAGTCTCCCTGCAAATTGTTCCACTGGGTCTGTAGCTGGAGAGCAGCCCACTCTGTAAGCGCAATTCTTTCTTTCCTGTTGGTTTTAAGAAAATAAGCAAATTCAAAATAAGCTTTGCTTTTGTGGTGAAAACTCCCAGGGATTCTGATTTTTCTCTTTCTTTGTAAATCTTACCCTACTTCCCTAGGTCATTTCCCTCAATATCCCCCTAGATTTAAAAAAAGAAATACTCTTCAACAGCCAAACTTTGCTGAGGGACCTTTCCTAGTAGACTCCAAGGAAGTGGATAGAAGACTTATTTTGAGCAAATTCACAGTGACATAAAATGTGGCTTATAGTGATTTAGTATCAGGAAATATTTGCTAAGTAGAAAGCTCAGGAAAGAATAATTCTAAAATGATTCTTGGTCAGGTGCAGCTTATAATGGGCCTATTCACAGGAAAAAAAATGACCAGGTCCCTTCCTCACAAAAATTACATTATTTACGTGGAAAAAAATGTTTGCTTTACGTTTATTAAATGGTTCTGGCCCTCCATGTTGAGGTCTCAGTTACATCCTCGAGGGAGGGCGGCTCGTGGAGAGAGAGAGAAAAAGAGAGAGATGTGTTGTTCCCAGACCTGAACATTAAATCACTGTAGTAATGATTTTAGAGGAAATGAGGTGAAATTGGGCCAAATGAAAACCTGCTGGTGTGGCTTGGGAATTCCTCCTGTCCGCTTGGGAAAGGGCTGAACACTCTGTGGTTGGCGCCCATGGGACTGGGGCTTGGCCCTCCACCCCAGGGATTTGCTCTCTGCCTCAAAGGGGCAAGCGGGACCCACCAGGCTGCTTCCAAATCTCCATTGTCCAGTCTTCCTCAAAGCAAGGTGGCACATGCCATGGGCCTTAGCTATAGAAGGGTGAGGTACTTTTTGAAAGGAATTTTTAGGGTGCAAAGAGAAAGGACGCTGGTGCAGAGGAGGATTGAGAGTCCACCCTATTGGCTGTTGATGTGATGTGAGGGGGGAATAGAGTGGGGTCCCTGGTTGAGACTCATTGCAACATTTTACGGGATCTGCTTCATGGAAGTGGGGTCAGACCCCTCTACATGGTACAATTTAAGGAGCACAAAGGCCCTGACACATGGCTGAAAGTCATACCATACAGCCAGCCTTTGAAGGCTCCGAAGAACCCTGATAAAATGCGCATGCAAATGTGGATGTCACACCAATGAGATGATGAACACACAGGAGGGACTAGTTGGCAACTGCCAGTTTGGGCTGCCAAGAGCAGGCTCCGGCAGCAACAGGACACAAAGTGGATAAGTTCGAATGAGTGCAGAGAGGACGGGAAAGGCCTAGCATAGATCTTCCTTCTATGGGGCGTCCCAGAGTCAGGTTCAGGTTGAAAGTGCAGTAGGAGGGTGCTGGCCACCTAGAATCCCAATGAAGGAAGTGACCGAAAGGAGAATGAGAATGGCCCGAGACGTGCTTTGCTCACTTTTCCAGGGCCTGCCCCGGTTGGGGGTCTGTTGTTTCCCACTCAAACCAGTACCACCACATTCAGTCCTTTCTTAAGGGACCCGAAGCATCCCGCTTTCTTACACCTGTTCTGTAGTTAACAAGAATGGGGCCCCAAAACCCGGGTCCCAAAGCTGTCCTAAGAGATGTTCATAACACAGTATGACTCAGCTCCTCCCAACTCTCTGCCCAGCACGCCGAGCACGAGGCACTGCCTTGGCTCTGCTGCTGAATTTCCAGAAACAAACTGATGAGACATAAACACAAGGCCTGTGTGGAAAGTTAGGGGATGTTTACAGCCATGGAACCAAAATACAGGAGGAGGCAGGTGGGTGAAATTTGCCTAGGTTGCCTCCATGCGGATAAATCATCAGCTTTAGTTCATTTAGGGGGAAAAATCGAGCCTCCATGAAACAGACCCATTTCCCCTCAGCCTTTCTAACGTGCCTTTTCATGGATTTTTCTTTCAAATCTACATGAATTATTTTTCTTCTATTAAATATTAATGTGCCTTTCTAAGTAGAAAAGGGGGGCAAATTAGGTCTGGTACACATCTTCTCTGCCACTATTTACTGCTGCTGCGGGATTGCGGCAAATGCCAGCTCCCAACACATTATTAAATCAGGCCTGCACCAAGCCCAGATGTTACAGCGGAGCCAGGCGCAGTGAATGCAGGCTAAACAACAAACGGCAGCGGTACGCGGTCCTTGCTGCTGGGGGCTCGTCTCCTGTGTCCTCGCTGCCCCTCTCCCAGCCTGCATGGCCACCTTGCCCTTTGACAAATCTGCCATCAGCCGAGCACAGCTCACTCTTCCTGGAGCAGTAATCGTGTGCGGGGGATTTATTTTTTTAAGCCCATTATTTTTTCCCCAATGACTCTTTTTACTTGATTAGTTCAGGATCAATATGTCTGGTAGGCAGAATGTGATGGGAAGAGTGATTTATCAGTGTCAGGGGGAGCTCTGGGCTTTGTTCATGTGATTCTGCTCTCCTTGGTGACTTCCCCCTCCTTGTCCTGCACACACGCACGCACACACATGCACGCACACACATGCATGCACACACGTGTGCACACAAACACGCATTTCTCCCTGTTCCGCAGTTCTCTCTCTGTTTTTTTCCTGATCTAAATTCTACTCACTTTCACCATCATGATGAATTTGGTCTCCTCTCTGAAGCTTATCCTATGATCCTTAAATTGTGACCTCCAATGAAACTATAATATTTCAGATGATAATTGTTAAATAGTGTGGGTTCTGGTTCCCTGGTGGGCTGTGAGCACTCTGAGAACTTATATCTCAGAAGCACGGAGGGGTAGAAGAGCCCTGGGTTTGCAGTCAGAATCCCTCCATCCTGACCATGTGGACTTAAACAAAGTATTTAACCTCTAGGAGACTGTTCAATCTTCCTCCTCCTCCTCATCACCTCCATCCTCATCATTCCTGCCACCTAGACCGGTGCTCCTCAAACTTTAACGTGCATGTGGATTGCCTGGGATCTGGGTCTGAGATTCTGCATTTCCAGCAGGCTCCCAGGTAATGTCGATGATGCTTGTCTACTTGTCACACTTTGAGAAACATGGTTCTTAAGAATCCTGAATGAGCTAATGTATATAAAAGTGTCTTGTAAACTAAAAGACACTACGTCACTGCTAAACCTTGCATCATTCTCATTTCTTCTCTTATCTTTGCCCCATTTCAAATCCATTGGCACATCCCATTGGTGCTACCATGGGAAAGTACAGTTAATCCAGCTATCTATGACCCTCTCCACCACTTCCTACCTAGGTTAAGCCACTGCCTTAGTCTGTTTGGGCTCTGTAACAAAGTATCTTAGTCTGGGTGGCTTATAAACAAGAAACTTGTTTCTCACAGTCCTGGAGGCTGGGAAGTGCAAGACCAAGGTGTCTGATGAGGGCCCACTTTCTGGGTGGCTGACTTTTTGCCATATCCTCACAAGGAAGCCTAGTATCTTGGGCCTCTTCTATAAGGGCACTAATCCCATTCATGAGGGCTGCACCTTTATGATCTAATCACCCCAAAGGCCCCACCTCCTAATACCGTCTTCTTGGGGGTAAAAATTTCAACATATGAATTTTGGGGTGACACAAATATTCAGACCATAACAGCTACCATTACATCTCTTGCCTAGAGATTATTGCAGTAGCTTCCTAATTAGTCTTCCTGATTCTATCCCTGTCTCTTTTACCCCTTTTACAGTGTAAATCACATTGTAAAATGCTCCGATTTCCCCCAAACTCTTCAGTGGCCCACAGTGGCCTAACCACTGAGGCCCCTACAATCGTTTGCTAACAACTCTCCCCCACCCCCAAGCCTCTTGCACCTTTCCCATTGCAAGAACATAGCTTACTCTATATTTTATCCACCCTGCTTCTCACTTGCCCCATCTAAAGTAGCAATCCAATCACTCTCTCCCTCCTTACCCAGCCTTATTATGTTTTTCATGGCACTTGTTACTACCTAACCTTCTATTACATATTTATGTTTGTCTCATTGACTTGAAATAGGCTTCATGGGGGCAAAGTGTGATCTGTGCTGTTCTGCTCTGTATGTCCCACATCTGGAGCAGTGCCTGATATGTTGTAGGTCTTTAGATATTTGCTGAATGAAAGAATGAATGCATTATTCTTGCTTATTAATAACTTAGTTGCTTTGTGCTTTGTGCCTGGCAGAGTGAGTCCTTCCTAAGCACTTGCTGAGGCAACCATGAATAGGAGTTCTAGAAGTGTGGTCCCTGGATGTCTGTTCATCGGGCAGTTATTCATTTTTGCAGTGGTCAAGAACAGGATTGATTCTCATGATTGGAAAATGTAGACCCTTGAGCAAGAAGTAGAGGCACATGTCTGAGCTCTGGGAAGCAGTGACTGAGTTGGAGGTGCCTTGGCCCCTCAGGACCACTTGTCTTTACTTACATGCTTCTGTGCCAGAGTGATGCCAGACACGCGTGTGCACACGCACACATACACACACACACACCCAAACCCACCCGTCAAGCAAACCAAACAAAGATCAAACAACAATAACAACAAAAACTAAGCCCTAAAAAGAAAGGACGAAGTGAGAATCTGGGTAGAATAAAAGTGTGGTATGAATGAGTGCACACAGAGAAGGGCTTTTCAAGTTGGATAATGGAATCTCTTTTTCCTTCAGACCCTCTAAAATAGCACATTAATAAACTGAACCAAATGTGGTGCTACAGCTGGTTTTATTGGTCATTAACATTTACAGATCCATGTGAAGTCATGTTTTCCAATTTTGAGATTAAAAGATTTAGTTAGCCTAATTATCGGCCTCTGAATGGGGACTGCGTGGGAGCCCAGTCAGCAGAACAGAGGCCTCTCCACCTTCTGTGGTCCCTGCGCCTTCACAGAGCAGGTGAATTGGAAACAAATGCTCTTGCCGACCTTGGGCTGGAGTGGTTGCAAGTAGAGTAGACACCAGCAGCTCCCCTGGCCCTCCCTCTGCACCTGTCCTGCTGGTGCACTGTCTCCATTTTCAGGCTGTTTTGCAGGTTCAGGAGACTTCCTTACACAGACAAGCAAATGGCATCTGCCCCTGACACCTGGCTTTCTTCTCTGGTTCTGATTGCTTTTCTGTCCTCTGTTTAGGGAGGTCAAGCCACTAATCATGTTATTAAATGTGATTGCAGTCTCTACCTGAGTGAGGCTTTTGGTGAAAATGAATTAACTGATGGGAAATAGTGCTTGCTGGATCATGTATCCTGATTTTTGGGTCAAGAAATATGGCAGGGCTGAGGCAAAACCAGAGGGAGAAGGTAAGTGAGAGAGGAGGCGAGGAGTGCAAGCCAGGAAGGACCAGCCAGCATTTTATCAAGTCCTGCCCCTCTGTGTGCGATGCTGGATGAGAAGTCGGGGGAGGCCAAAGCAGGAATGCACACTGGGGTTGGGGTCAGCCTTGCACTTGGTCCTTGGTGCAAGGTGTGTGCCATTTGGCCCTGTCACAAGGATGGCGATTCTGTTGTGAGGATTTGCCCTATGGAGATATACTGCTGATGTGGTCCATGGATTGTGGGGCTGTGGCTGACTCCATCAGCATTGTGCCTTCCTCCCATCCACAGGAGTAGCTGGCTCAGAGGGAAATGTAGCACTCATGGCATAGCTCTTCCTGAAGCCAGAAAGAGAGTTTCTGACTGTTCAACTTTATTTATTCTGTACTGCCTAGGCCCATCCTAGGGATACTTCTAGACTAACGGAGGAGGTGGTTTGCCCTGTGATTGCTATTGCTTACTTGTGCTGAGTGAGTCTGACAAATCTGGGTTAGAGTTGCCTTTTAATAAGGGCTAAAGGAGCCAGGCATACTAAGGAAGGGCTGAGATCTGAGACTCAGTTTGGTAAATGAGAGCTTGGCCGTTGTCTTTCGTTCCCTTTGGGCTTGAGCTTCCTAATCTGCAAAACGAGGAGAGCTGACCTGCCAAATAGCCCTGAATTCTGTACTTTAACAGTAACACCAGGTGGCCACGGCTGGTTCTGAGCATGGAAGTGGCCATGGTTATCTCTATGTGCAGTAAGGAACCTGGCAGCGTTGTGGGAAGGGGATGGAAGGAGGATGAGGCTGAAGACAGGAAGAACATCTAAGGAACTCTTGAACAGCTCCAGACCATGCTTTCAATTATTATTGCTTCTACCAGAGCCCCCTGGCTGTGCACCATTGTCTTTCAGACCACCGATCCTTGCTTTTTAATTCCTGTTGATTGTGGGTTGAACCATGTATCTCCTTTTCCCACCAGCCCATCAAAGATATGCTGAAGTCCTAATCCCCTGTAATTCAGAATGTGACCTTCTTTGGAGATAGGGTCTTCACAGAGATAATCAAGTTAAAATGAGATCAATAGGGTGGGCAGTGATCCAGCATGAGATGGGTGTCCTTACAAAGGGGGGAATCTGGACACAAAGAGCAACACGTAGGCTGAAGGCAGGATCAGAATGATTTTATTCTACTAGCCAAGAAATGCCAAAGATTGCCAGCAAACCAACAGCAGTTAGAAGGGAGGCATGAGACAGATTTTGTTCCAGCCCTCAGGAAGAACCAACCCTGCTGACACCTCTCTCTCAGACTTCCAGCCTCCAGAATTGTGAGACAAAAAATTTCTATTGTTCAAGCCACTCTGTTTTGGTACTTTGGTATGGTAGCCCTAGCAAACTAATATACTGTCTTCTGGCTATTCTGTTTTCAGACCTTTGGCCTGCTGTGACCAATAGCCATTACTAATTTTCTGATTTCAACTCGATTTCTTTTTAATCTCTCCAAAGGGTATTAATCCTTGTATTGGGAAGTTCATACTCTGCTTCCTATCTGGCTCTTTCCGGGTCCATCCGTACATTTTGCATGTAGCTCTCCACTTAGTCTCCGCCACATGTGATTAGGACGTGAAGGTGGTTTCCTATAAGTGGGCAGCTTGGCCAGCTTCTGTGCTTTCGTGCCCACTCTATGTTGCCACTACGGTCTCTTGAAAACTGAATCCTGCACCAAGTTTTTAACTTCTCACTGACATTTGAAGTTGAACTAGAAGGAAAGGCTAGTGACTTGAAGCACCTTTGATTATTTTTCAGATTTGTTGGCATGTAATCGCAGCATTCTTGGGTCTATTCCAAAACTACCTACTCCAAATGTACCACTCCAAAGTATGGTTCTAAATTTGGGTGTCGAGTTATAATCAGGTGAAACATAATTGAAAAAATGTGACAACTCTGAACAGTGTCAAATTCTCAAATGTCTGAAGTACACACAAATCTATCAGAGCCCAAAGGGACTATATGATCTATTCAGAAGGGTAGTTTTTCATGCTCAAATTCCCTTATGGTATTTCAATATGCACTTTCTTGTTAAACATCTTATTTAATATGGCACTGAAATATTATCCTGAGTGTGAAATATATTGCTTTGATCATTTCTTGTTTTACTAAATAAAGTCAAAGGAGGCACACTTTGCTCTTAGTTAACACGCATACCTCGGGCTTGTGCTGGTCCCATGGGCTCTGTGCTGGAAATATAAACATGGTCTCTGTCCTGAGTGAGCCTTTCATGTAGTTAAGGAGATAACACACTCAGATGCCAAGCACTTAAATGCTGAATGGTGTTGAACTGGCTTTGATGCAGTTGGAGTCTGATTTCATGGAGTTAGGAAAGGCTTCCTTGATAACATAGAACTTTAGTTTCTGGCTGAAAAGGTCAAGCTATACCCCCACTCCCAATCTTTCCTTCTATCTTCTGATATTACCAGTTGCTTAATTACAAATCAGAATCCATACAGAACATACAAAATGGCCCAAGGCAGGAGCTGGTGGGAGAGGTTGTTACTTTTGATGCAGTGATGGAAAACTTCTTCATCTGGAATTTAGATAATATTGCTAAGAAATCATTACAATAATAGTTTCTTTTCAGTGCAGGCTATCTCTTTAGATTCCATTTCCTATGCTTTATTTACCAAAAAATCCACAATTTTCTGAGATACACATGAAATTTAAAATGAGGCCACTGGGAGTTCCTTTTCCATTTTCCCGGTGGAGGAGATGAGAGACATGTTCCTAGCTTGGAATTTGCACAGATGTGTTTCCAATAAAGCACAATTAGACCTCATGTCTCCATTGTTCCCTTCCCATTATTCACGAGGCGGTGTAGATGAAGTGTGAGCTCACATGCAGGGTAATAAAGCCATCATTTGCTTCTCCTCTCCGAATATGGAAAGGGCCTTCGTTTTGTTTTCTTCACAAAAGTGCAGATTTAATTTGAAGTCAGGGAAAAGAGGAAGGAAAAACAACTTTCCAAAACATGAGACAACAATTCTTCTTAATAGAAACCACATTTTCCCTCTAAATTATGGTACCTGCGGGTCTCTGTGCACAGACTGGGAGGTGATGAAGGTAGGCTCTGGGAGGGTGGGAGGGACTGTGCTTCATATTTTGGCCCATCTGGGCTCATGTCTCTTGAGTTTCTTGAGATTCATGGAACATATTAGGGCCACAGTGAAATGTGAGAAACCCTTCAGAAAAGTGGCTGTGGAAATAAATAGCAATGAATATTTATGTGTTTAGACCAGAGGTCAGAACTTTTTTTTTGTTCTGAGGGCCATTAGTGAGTTAAATAAGGTCTTTGGATACTGTAGGTTCCAATGGTGGGACTACAGTATAGGCCATGGGGGAAGGAATAAAGTAGGTGGGTTGAAGAGAAGGGAAGGAAAGAGAGGAAAGAAGGATATGGGGAAAAGAAAGCATCCACAAGGGAGTAAACTAGGAGTTGTGACCAGCAGTAACTTCTGGCTCTGCTTTTGGTTAAATTGTTATCCTTGGTTCAAAGTAGACTTCCCATAATTTTCCATATAAAAAGATACCTGGGATTTTAAAATGTGCCTGGATTTTCCTGCAGTTTTACTCCCATGGGGTACAGAGTGGATGATATAAGTTCCTGGAGGCTCAGGGTGGATAGAGCTTGGGGAATTCCAGGTGGGAATTCCCTTGAGTTGTGGGGCCAGGGGTGGTACAATGGTCACTGGCAGGAGATTAACCAATTAAACCTCCAAGATTGCCCCTCTCCCACCCCATTTTCCCTTTGTTGACCCCTCTTCCTGTTAGGGGATCACACGGCCATCGTGATGCCAGAGGGGAAAATGGTTTCTGTCTTTCCAGCAATGCCTGATCACCTAAACTATTTGGAAATGTTTGGAACGTGTCGGACAATGAATCAAAGTCAATTTGATTAAATTTAGCAGAAAGATTTGGAATGAGACTATTTGAATAACAATAGGGGAAAATACCCAAGAAAATGGCTTTCAACACAGATTTTATTCTTTATATAGTACATGGATTTCCTCTTACAAGCAAGGATTTGGGGATAGGTTTTATTTTGTTGTTATTATTCTTATTTGTTTGTTTCAGTTTTTTGCTTTTGTAACTTCAGGATCACTTCTTTCAGACATCCATCATTCCTTCCTTTCATCTATCCATCCACCCGTCTATCCATCCATCCACCCATCTATGCATCCATTCATCTGCAAACATTTGTGGGAGTCTTCTTCATTCCAGAATCTGAGCTAAGCCCTGTGGATACAAAGATGAATGAGCAATGATTCCTGCCCTTGGGAAACTCGCAATCCAGTGGGAGAGAGGGAGATGCAAACATTAATTACAACAGTGTGATGAATGCTCTAATAAAGTTCAGAGCAGGGTGCTCAGCTGTCGGCAGAGCTGTAGGGCAGCAATCATCTATTTCACCTCAGCCTTCTAAAGGTTTTGATTTCTCCAAGAGTAAACCACGATTCCCAAATCTCCGGGGCACTGGATTACGTGTAGCTTTACAATAAGTCTTGCAGGTTGCAGCTACTACTGATTCAAAGATAGCGAAGGCGGAGTTGACCGTGAGATTTATCCCCAGCGTTCCTGGATTTCTCTGAAAGTATGTTTTCTCAGTTCTTTTCCCTCCTTGCACCATCAATATGCTCTGAACTATGGCAGCGCGCCCACCTGCTGTTTAACGCGATTCTTTGGGAGGCCTGTCCTTACTCAGAAAGCTTCACTGAAAACTGAAATGGGGAGGAATTGATTGAGTCTCACATCCTTCACTCCACCCAAGACCAATCAAACAACAGCTGCTGAGGGCTTATGCCAGGTTGAACAGATACTCTGCAATTTCTCCAGCTCCTTCTTCATCATCATTAATCCAAAAACGATGGGCTTTCCAAAGCCAGGAGAAAGGATGCTGACCATGGGAACACAGGAGTCCCTGGGGAAATGCATTCAGGAAGAAAACAAATGCAGTCAAATACCCAAATGGTTTCTATTGCTACCAGGGACAAGAATAGGGAAAGGGAAATATGAAGTTGAGGTTTGAATATTTCCAGTATCTGTGTCAGAGATTGCATGTCATAGGGGAACCGATGCTCTGATTGATGGCATTGAGAAGCATTTTTTATGGTGTTTGCTTCCGAGGAGATCTCCAACCAAAGGAGAGATTCTACACACTTTGAATTCGCACATCACTTTGAATGCATGGCCTTAGAAAACAACCAAAAGCCTCAGTGGGGAGAGAACATTTTCTCTAGGCATTTATGCTCCCCTGCAATGTAAATTTGAGCTTGTTTGGGTTGTTGAAGAGTTGAGCCGCTTGGCAGACATTTCTGTGAATGATGTGGTTGAAGCATGTTACTGAGTCTTTCGTTGACCCAGAACACGTAATTTTTAACAATTAAGGCAGGAAAAAATTATCAGGGCCAGTTAAAAGAGAAGAAGATGTAATAGATATTTTTGAAGTCACAAAACCTAAATTTAAAGGCAAAGAAGATAGAATGAAAAAAAAAGCATGATGATTGTTTTATAAATTACCCTATTTGGGGCATTAAGGGCCTGGCTTTTGGTAATCAGGGTTGAAATTTTCACATTTCAGCAGTTGAGGGAGCAGATATAGCAGACATGTAAATCACACTCAGCCACCCAGATGACTGGGGTGGACAGAAATCAGTGATGCCAATCTGTCTCACTATCATCCAAGTGCTGGACCAGAGCCCACAGCTCGGACTAGTCCTCTGGGGGTCTGATTCAGGGCAGGGACATAGGAATTGGCAATAAATTGGCAGGGACATAGGAATGCATAAAGCTTTGAGATCTTCTGCAGGAAAGCACCACAGCAGTATGAAATCTTTTACCTTGCCCATGGGTGGCACATTTCCCACCTCACTAGAGCACTGGTCACTACTGATGCTGCTAAATCTTCTTCACCTGCTCTTTTTGCTCTCAGTTCCAGCAGTGTGGGGTCCTGCCTTGCCTGAGCCTTACCCTTCCTATGAATATATTCTGAGTTTTTAAAAAATGAACTAAATCTTAGAGCCACATTAATTATTGAAGGAAATCTATGAGTATCTTGCCCACCTGGAACCAGAGAAAGATGGCTCAGAGGGAAAGCTTTGAGATACTAATCGTGAGAGTTCACATTTTAATTAAGGCATATTTCTCCACCCTTTTTAAAAAAAGAGATCGGGGGATCTCTCTATATTGCCCAGACTGGTCTTGAACTCCTGGGCTCAAGGGATCTTCCTACCTCAGTCTCCCAAGTAGCTGGGACTACAGGTGCAAGCCACCTTGCCCAGTCTACATTTTCCTTTAATGACATGCGTTGATATGCCTATTATGGTAACTCGTGGAACACATACTGACGCCATGTGAAAACATTCATTCCCTTTTTACCACCCCATCCTGACTCTACATCAGACATTATTTCCTGCATAAACTGCACACATGGCTCCATGCCTGTGCTCCTGCTGTTCCTTCTGCCTGGAGTGCGTCCCTTCCACTTCTGCAGCTAGCAAGAGTCACATCACATTTCTCTCTGTATCGCAAGTGTCTAGCAGAATGTTCGGTGCATCACAGGTGTCCAAGTGACAGACCAAGTCAATGAATGTTTGCTTGCATGGAAGTGTTTGTGTTATTTGCCTTAGGGAAATTACGGACCAGGAAAATATTAAATAATACTCAGAAAAATCAAATAACTCATTTTTAGGCTTTGGAAGACAAGTAGCATTTGGGAAGGTAGAAGGAAGGAAATTGCAGGTGGGGGAAACTGTAGAATCAAAGGCATAGAGGTGGAGATGAGCATGGGTTTTTGGGTAAGGGGGGATGTGACTAATTGGATTGGAAAGTTTATTGAAAAAAAAGTGATAGAAAATAGTGTTTGGAGGACCCATATTACTGAGTCCCTTGAGAAGTTTGAAAGAGATGAAATAGGTAATGGGAAAGTTCTTAAGAAAGAAATAACCTGATACAAATGGAGAATTAGAGAGATACAGCCTGAGGTAGAGAGGGGAGTTATCGGCAGCTATACTGGCGGAGGCTGTAGCATGGTGTAGGATTATGGAATCAGGGCCATCATGGGGCAGTGTGGTTGGAGGAGGGTTCATCCTGGAGGGATTCGAGAGGAAGAAATGACAGACGTGGCTGTAGATGACTATAGGCGAGCACAGTTTCTTTGTATTGATTGACTGGGCATTAAGAACACCTAAAACTTTGGAGGTGCTATGTTATAGATAAACATATTCAACCTCAACAACTCTCTTGAATAGTCAACAACCAAGTCCTAGTTTGTGAGACGAGAGAGCTTTTGAATGATAGGTGATTTTGGAGCCCAAGTCAAGCTCATCAGCATTTTGGGCATAAACATTTTCTTTATCTAGTACAGAAAGTGTTAGAAGCTTCTCTGCTGATTCCACATTACAAATGCTGCAAAATTTCCTACTGAATAATATATCTATCAACAGTGTGCTTTTCTCATACCTCTCTAACACTGCATATCATCAAATATTTTAATCTTTTTATTAATGATAAGTAGAAAATTATATCTCATTTTAATTTGCATTTCTCTAACGAGTGATATTGAACATTATTTATGTATAGATCAGCCATTTATATTTCTTTATATACACCTGTTGTTACCCTTTGCCTATTTTTGTAATAGGATTCTTTGGCCTTTTTACTCATTTATAAAAGCCCTTTATTTACTAACAAAATTAGGGCTTGTTCACCAAAGCTGATTCTGAAAGCCTAAATTTTCATAGATTTAAAAATTTATATGGATTATCAAACTGTCAAAATTGTTAGCATTCTGGGTGTTTAGAAACCTTCAAAATCTATCCTTCTTAATCTTAAACCACTTTTTAAAAATTAAGCCTAGAGTGCCAAATTAGGAAAAGTAAAAGTACCAAAAGCTATCCTGATATTTTCAAATCTATCTGCCTTTCTGCTGATTCCACATTTGTAATCTGCACAAAAACATGAAGTTAGGAGGTGTTTGAACACAGTTTTCTGCCTTTGCCTTAGAGTCTCTAAGATTCTGCCCAGGATGGGATGGAGAGTAGCATGGAAAGAGCAAATCACTAACAGGTTTTGCTACCTGGGTCCTCACCATCCATCACCCTAAGATCCATCACCTAAAGGGTTTAAGGGAACTTGGCCACCCCAGCTGACCATTATGTTTAATATAGGCTGAATTGTGTCACTTCTTTCAGTTTACATGTTGAAGTCTTAACCCCCCATTACTCAGTATTTGGAGATAGGATCTTTAAAGATGTAATAGATAAAATGAGGTCATTAGGGTGGGCCCTAATCCCATGTGATTGATGTCTTTATAAGGAGAGGAAATTAGGACACAGACACTCAATGAGGGAAGACATTGTGATGACAGCAGGAGAAGAGGGCCATCTATAAGCCAAGGGGAGAAGACTTAGAATGAAACCAACCCTGCTGACACTTTGGTCTTGAAACTCCAGCCTCCAGGATTGCAAGAAAATAAATTTCTGTTATTTAAGTCATCCACTTTGTGGTGCTTTGTTATGGTAACCCTTGAGAACTAACGCAATGACCTGTGGAAAGTACTATAACTTTACCAATTGGCTTGGAATTCAGGTTCTAACATAGAAATCCATGATTTGAACTGCAAGGTGGTCCCACCCTACTCATCTCATCTCTAGCAATTTATAATTGCAGAGAGTACCTAATTCCAAACTTAGGATTTATACTTTCCCTAATTTTAGAGATTGTGGAAGGCTTAGCATTCATAGTCATAGTCAAGGATTCCTGGGCACGTGTTCATCTAAGGGAATTCTTCCTTTGGGACCCTAGAACTTAGGTCCCATGTCTGGAACCTTCTCTTGGATGAGAGATGTGAGGACATGTCTCTCTATGACAAGCAGGTTGCAGGAGGGGGGGCAAGGGCAACATATGTAACCTAAACATCTGTACCCCCATAATACGCTGAAATAAAAACAAAAACAAACAAAAAAACCCCAGGCCTTCGTCTTGATTCTATCACAAGCTTCCTGAGAGGCCTCAGACAACTAAATTTGCCTGTTTGGACTGAGAATCCTTACATGGACCTCATGAGAGGTTCTCAGACTCAGTTCCATGGAACCCCAGAGGGCTCTATGGAAGAGTTTTAGAAGTTCTACAAAATTTTCATTTGATTTTTCTCTTGGAGTGTGGATTTTAACTATTTTAAAACACTGCAATAAAAATAACACATATTCAAATGTGTTTTATTTCACATTTTAACATACCTAGGAACATCGACATGTTAAAATGTACTGTTAGGTTCATTTGGAATGAACATCAGAATAAATATTGCCATCTGGGTGTGCATGTTTGATGAGGGATAGTGATATTCCACACTGGTCTGTTTGTCTGTCTCTCTTAAATTCTGACATGACTATTACATGTCTCCACTGACATAAAATTGTACAAGTGAATTTGTGACCATGGTACGTTTGTAAGTGCCATAGCAAGCTCATCTGTGTCTGTGCCTCTCATGGTATAAGACTTGTGTGTACCCCACGACTGACTCTCTCACATCTTGAAAACATCACATCAGAGCTAGAATGGATGCTTCCATTCTGACTTTATGATTAGAAATGCAAGAATTTATTAGGTGTTACTAACAATTCAACTCTGAAACAGATATTTTCTACTACTTTTTCTTACAAGCTTCTAGATGAATCTAGTTGAGCAGAAACTCAAGTGGTAAGGCAAGTTGTTTTAAAACAAAACAAAACAAAATAAAAACTATTACCATTTGCAATTAGTTAGCCAGATGAATTGGTATTTTCTAAAGATTTTGCAACTGAATTAAAATAAAATAATAAATTGGATGCTGAGGATAATATGACTATGATTATTTCAAATTTTTATCTTCATCAAATTAGTTTCAAACTTGTCAGTGATATACTTTATATTATATATGCCATATTTGAACTCATGAAATAAATATACACTAGTGAATTTCTGTTTTTATTTGTTTTAAATATTAGGATTCCACACAAGATTTCATTTTTATTAAGTGTAACTTTGCTAAAGAAACAAGAAAAATCAGCAGGTCAGATGACCTCCAAGATTTCTTACAGCTCGAACAATCTGGAGTCTTCCAAGGTGGGTTTGAGCAAGAGGCAGGGAGGTGAAGGGTAGCTGATCTGACCACCAACATCTGCATCAGTCAGGAGCTTTCCTCTGCCTTTCTAACAGGGAGGACTAAGTGTCCAGGCACACACATATACCCCTTCCGGATCATCACATCTGGTCGAGACTGCAACTATACAAATGAATGGTCCTGGGAAAACCCTGTGGTTATCAAAGAATGTTGCAAAGATTTTTTAAAGTAGTATTTTTATAGTACATGGTACAATTATTTTGAAACTTGTTAACATTCCATTAAAATGCATTGTATTTCCCTGGTTACCTCCTCTCTGGAACAAATCTCCTCTGGAGGCAGTGTCTGATAGGATGTGTGGGAGAATGGGACCTGACGGTACAGGTGAGGGCTGGGTGGGTACACTGGGCACGGGTAAGGGTACAGCGCTCTTGTAGTTGGCATAGGGGCTGTGCATAGTTAAAAACAGGGGCCTTGATTTGTTTCAGTTGCCACCTTTAGAAGCCACCCTCATTAGAGCTTATCATATTCCCAAGGCCCTCCATGGATGTGGGACACAGGGCTTGTAGGGCATGCAGAGATAGAACAGAGAGGAGCTGCACAGTTGTCTGCACCTGCCTTATTCCCATGGCTCCTCCCTGTAAGATAAGAAGGAAGGGTTGGATGTAGAATGCTGGAGAGAGGCAGTTCACAGGGCTTAGCCTGGGACTCTATTTACCCACTGGAGTGATAGATTTCTGGGATGAGATTTTTGGCTGGAAGACTACTGGGGTTGAGATGATGCTCTCCTGATTTAACCTTGGTTATCATATTAGTTAGGATAGTTAGGATAATTGTTCACCTGCTTATAACAGAGATTCCCAAGCAAAAGTGGCTTATGTAAGACAGAGTTTACTTTTTTCCTGTAATATCCAGGAAGTAGGATGCCTAGGGCTGACAGGGAGCTCTGTCCCACAGGGTAACTAAAGACCTAGCTCCTATTTTCTTTTCCTCCATCTTTAGGGTGTCACCTTTCTTTGATTAGTCCAAAGTGGCACCCCCATGTGTGTGATCCAGACAAGAGGATGGGGGAAGGAGAGAAGGGGTCCTCATCATTTAAGAAAACAGCCTGGAAGTTGAATACATCACCTCTGCTTACATTCTCCTGTCCAGAACTTGGATACGTGGCCATGGCTAGCTGCAGAGGAGACTGGGAATGCAATTCTTAATCTGTGCCATGTAACCAGATAAAAATAATGAGTTCTGTTATTTCAAACAATAGTGCAAGAAGGGATATAGAAACACAACTCTGACTTTCCAAGGATATTTAATGAAGTATGGCTCACTATGCTACTATTTGGAGCTCTGTAAACTTGGTCTTTGTCACAGAGGTGGATGACCAAGAATTGGCAGGCCCAGAGGGGAAGGCCTGACAGCCCCGGTCTAATGGCTGACAGTTTACCACTGCCCTTACCAGTATTTATTTTTTCCAGAGATGGGCGATTCCAATTTCTATTGACCTCTGTAACTCCTTGATGATATCAAGTTGAGAAGGGTTGATCTAGATGCTCAAAAACTCCCCATGCATAGACCAGAGGATTTCAAACCATGCTCTAAGTGCTCCAGAGTTGTCTAGACTTCTGGAGGTGGGTGGAAGAAATGGAAAACAAGAGCTGTTTAACCTAAACCCTATTCCCCACTTGGCTATCTAACCAGGGTACCTCACATATATATTTTCATTTCTTTGTTTATCTCTATAATATTTTGGGCTAAAAATATAGTTTTTACACTTCTGCTAAGCCATCAGAAACTGAAATGCTCATAATTCAGAAAGCAGAGATGAAATGACATATTAAATACTAATGCCATCATGAGTCATATGCCTATGTGATGGGTAAAGGTCTTGACAATATTTTTGCCTGGAAATGATTTAGATTGAAAATAAGAAGAAAATACTACGGCTGAAAGATATAAAGTATCCATGGGATCCAATAGTTCTGAAGAAGCAATTACATAATGCTTTCAAATTCACAAAGCATTTCTGCATCGATTCCCTTCTTTGATCCTTCTTCTTTTGCAGATGAAGAAAATAGAAGCACAGAGAGGCAAAGTGACTGCCCAAAGTGGCACAGTAAAGAGTGCTAGAAACAGGACTGAAGTCAGGACTTTGGAATCTTCACTCTATGTATCCTTTTCCCTGTATTTGCTTATACCTAGCTGCTGGATAAAGATCTATCCCTTGGGTACCAAGACCTGAGCCATTTCATCTTGAGAGCCTGATTTCTGCTGGAGCAGCAAACAAATCATCTCACCAACCAAGCCTCTATGCTTGAGTCCTCTATTCTTCCTCCCTCCCTCCCACCTCCAACTGAAAGCCTATCATAAATCAGACAGTGTCCTAAGTACTGGAGACACAGCAGTAAACACGAACTATGAAATCTTTGTGGAACTTATTAATAGATTCTAGTGGGAGCTACAAAAAAATGAAAGCACGACTAAACATACACAGTGATAACTGCTATGAAGAAAACTTAATCAGGGAAACAGGATGGAGAACAGCAGGGTAGGAGCAGAGTCTATTTTAGTTGGATGGTCAGGGGAGGCTGAGTGACAGATATATGAGCAAAGGCCTGAATAAAGGGAAGGGGTAAGCTATGAAATATCTTGAGAGAGAGCATCCCAAGATGATGTTAGAGCAAATAAATAATTAATATGCTCAACACAGTCCTGGAACTGCCAGATGAGTGGGGTTGGGAGTATAAGCAAGGCTTTGGAAAATTGTTTTGTTTTACGATGCAAGAGAGAGAAAAGGAAGCTAATTTCAGAAGCAAAGTTTTGGAGTCATTGAGGGGGATGGAGCTATGTGCATAAGTGGAGAGATCAGCCTTGAATAGGAGCAGGAACAGGTCATCTCTGGGTTAGGAGGAATAGTAGAGAAGACAGGAAAAGATGTGGGCGGGTTGGTGAATTTGGTGGGAAAATGAGTTAGGTTTTTTTCTGGTTGGTTCTGTTTTCTTCCATCGAAAGCCTATCGTAAATCAGACACTGTTATGAGTGCTAGAGATACAGCAGTAAATAAGAACTATGAAATCTTTGTGGAACTTATTAGTAAAATATCAGACAAAGTCAGTGAGGTGAGAGAGGGGGACTAATGGTCTTCTAAGATGGTGAGAAAGTGAATTCACCGGCAAACAGAGAAGAGCTGCTGGGTTGTGCTGTGGGCCCACGTGAAGTCTGCAGGATCAGCCTTGGTGAGATTGATCAGTCAGTGTGGCTGTGCAATTCTCCCAGCGATGCTTGGCTGCCAGGGAGATGTAAGCAGAAAGCAGAATTGAACCGTGTGTTGGATAGTCCTCATTAGCTCATTCTGACCCATTCTTTACCCTTTGTCACCTGGCTTGGGGCCCTGAGAGGCTGACTTCTATGGAATGATTCAATGGATTCCTTGACCTGGATTGGGTTTGGCCGACAGTGGGCACAGGCAGGAGTCTGGAGGGTAGAAGGCAGTGAGGTTCTTGTATTTACTCTGCCACTGCCTCTCCAATGGCCCCTGGCTGGCAAAGACTACATCTCTCTTTGGAAGCCCTAGCTCCTATCAGGCAGCCTTCTTCTGGGGATATGGCTCATTTTAGGTCCCAGGAAGCTCTTCTTACTCCTTCAGGTTTAGGGTTGGTAACTGCTTCCTGCTGCTGCTAGCCTTGGGGTGCTTCCGCGTTCCTTATCATTTCCTCTTTACCTGTCTGCACTTATAGAAACGGCCCCTTTATTAAAGTCTCTCTGTTTCATCAATTTCTTGGTAAGTCCCTGATTCACGCAAGCCTGGTTTGGGGTGTGGTCACGCAAGCCTAATGGAGGCAGAAAGGAACATGGCATTTGTGGGTACACAAGGGAGAGATGATGATGCAAAAAGGACTCTGAGTAAGGAGGGAAATGGGGACACAAGGGGAGTGGAGAGACTGAAAAAGTGGCACAGTACGCGGGTGGGAAGTCCTGATGTGCTAAAGGGATTTGGGGGTTGGGGTACTTGAGTGAGTAGATGGAAACTGGGACACCATCCTCAGAGAGTAGAGTGCTTAAAATAGAAAATGTTCGATTGATGCAGTTATTGATAATAACAATATCCAGGTCAGTGGTTCTCAGCCCTGGCTGTGTATTAAAATTGCCAGAGTAGCTGGTAAAAAATGATGTCTGGCTTTACCCTTAGAGATTCTGATGACAATTGGTCTGGTCTGGGCCCCATATTATTAACAAAACTATTTCAAATAATTCAGATCTGTGGCCAGAGTTGAGGGATCACTCATCCAGGATATGAGCATGAGGGTGTTTGACTGAGGTGGATGGAGAAAAAGGATCGTTAGCAACCAGAAGTCAGGGAACCAAGAGGCCAGGGGCTTGGAAGGATCAGCCATGTGGAGGGCCCAAGAATGACGGCTGGGCTAGTGACGGGAAAAATTTAGTGAGTCAGAAGCTAAAACTGGGAGGTTTATGGAGCTTAGAAAAATCTGAGTGTTTTAGTTACTCTGAGCCAAATCTCTAGCCCCATGATCTCTCTCAGCACAGGGCCAAGGGCCAGGGTTGGGGTTGCCTCTTGGAAAACTTACTTTTGTTCTCTCCTCTCTCCCAACCCATCTTCCTCTTTGGTTTTCATTATTTGTTTTTAGGATGACCTTTATCCACCCCTAGTGTTTGGGGAGCCACATTTGACTCAGGGTCTGGGCAGTATCTTTCCCAGATCTGATTTTCTTGGTTATTTGACCTTTTCCAACCTTGAGCCTTCTTCCTGTACTCATCAGAAGAAATCCCTTTCCTCTGTCCCACTTCCTCTGAGTCCTCTTAGGAGGCTGGTACATTCCAAAGGCTCATTCCTAGATCAAACCATCTGGTAATAAGCTTGTATATGGATGGGGGCTTCCCATAATCTAACTCACAAGGGAGGACCAGCAGGTACAAAAAATCACTCAGGACCTCTCCACATCCGGTTCAGAGCATGTTAACACACTCAGTTTGTCAAGGGAACAGGAGTTTCATCCTCTTTTATTTTGTACATGCGTGCCATTGTGGGGCCATTTAAATCAAATTCTTCTCTATAGCTGAGCACAAAACCTGCACATTTCTGCTTTTGCTCTTTCTGAAGATAATTTCTGCTGTTTAATGAGATCTGAGAATGAAGTCAGGCATGAGCTGGAGAAAGGTCACAGTGTGTGCTCAAAGGTATATTAACTACTGCTAGAGCTGACATCGGTCTCTTTCCAAGAGGACAAAATTAAGCAGCAAATAGTAAATATGTTCAATGGCACTTTATTGCAAGTAAGATCATTTACAATGAAATAAGAATATGAGAATGGCTTCAAAGAGAAAATAGGAGTGCTTACAAATAGAACACATCTTACCGGTTAGAATGGGAAAGTGATTCCAGTCAAGGTTAATGGGGAAACGGTTAATGAAGGGTACAGATTCCAAAGCTGCATGATGCCGTATTGTATCTCGCAGAGGTAATTAATACTGGAGACTCTGGCTAAATGGACACATTATACACGGCAGACAACTTGAAATTCCACACACCATATAGAGAGGCTCCTCTGGATGCTTTATGACTCACCCTAACACTGACAGGGTGACATGAGAGCCCATATTTTCCATCCCCGTTCGTCACGGAGTCAGTGTGGCTCCGTGGGAAGGACATCAGAACGGGAGCGAGGAGAGGGGATCCCAGCCCAGACTCAGTCACCAGGAGGTGGTGAGTCACCTTGGGCAGTTTACTTCCTACTTCTCTTAGCTCACTTTCCTCATCCGTAACTTGAAGAGGTTGGATTGGAGAACCTATAAAAGCTTTTCTAGTTTAAATTTTGAGATTCTCTGTACTTTATTGCAATGCCATCATTATTAATCACCTGCAGTGTAAACATGGGTGTATCTGGGTAAACGATTACATCTGTAAATACAGACGTAGATGGACATTTACCTATATTTGCCTGTTTTGGCACATAGGTGTACTTAGGAGTCGATCTTTATTGTGTTTTTGGAATGACACAACCTTAAAGATTTATGTTAAAAAGGTTTCTATCTCTGTATTCTACCAGCAATGTGCATGTTTTCCACTCTTTCCCCCGAAGGGTAAGCTGGCATGAGTGAGGATACCTATAGAATTTAAATGGCTGGGATTAAGTTGAACTTGGGTGAAAGCTCCTTTAGCTTGTTGCTTGCGGGAGTATCTGTCCCTAAAAAGCACCCTCTTTTGTCTCATTCTGTTGCTCTGAACACACTAGGTGGGAGACTAAGGCTAAGAATCTTTTAGTGGCAGGTGAGGGAAGGACCCTGGATCATTTTACATTCTTTGTGTTCGGCTGTCTTTGTGTTTGGCTGTATGGAATCTCCTCAAGTGGAGGGTCTTAAAAGTAGGGCATTTGAACGCACGGCTTTTTTGGCCCAGCAATCATCGTATTGACAGGCATTGCTTCAGCGCAACAATTTTTTCTCTGTGTTCAGGCCTGTTTGTAGGTGGCATCCCCAGGGCAGATTCCATTCTTATCCCGGCCTGGGAACGCACTCGTTTCTGCTTTTTAAAATTCCCAGGTGCACCTTGTTTATTTCTCTCTTCTTTCCTTCCTTGAACTCCCCTTTCTTAACCTCACTCTTACCCTGTCTCTCAAACAAGAAAAGAAAACAAAACAAAAAATGGACCCCTTCTGGACGTCTGGCTATGGAAGTTATTTATGCTCCTTACTGAGAATTTGAGAAGTATCTTCCTGTTGTTCTGAAATAGCTTAAAAATGCCTGCCAAATCCCAGATTGGGGATTGGGGGGGGACCCAAGTAGTGACAGTTTTACAAACTAAATCTCCAAGTCCCACCTTCCCTCACAGACAATGGAAAGAAAATCTTGGAGGGTGGGCAGCCTCAGAGCCAAGTTACCACACAACATTGACAGCCGTAGAATTGCATCTATTGATTGCGGTGTAGGGGGCGAATGTTTCATCAACCTTTAATTGAGCTGATTCCTAAATAAAACAGGGTCAGCTTTTGCTGTGCTGGTAGGTCTAAACAGCTGTGACTGAGCTCTAGTTGACACCTCTTTAACACACCCTCATTGGGATGCGTTTTTGCATTCCATGGGTTCTAGAACATCAGTCCTCAGCTAAGAATGTTCTTCAGACTCACCTGGGAGAGTGTTTAAAAATACAGAAGCAGAAGCGGTGCCTCAGCCTGGCTGACTCTGAGTTGATATGCCTTCGGAGGAGGCTGGGGAATTATATTTTTAATAAACTCTTTTAAGGCGATTGTAATGAGCCCAAATGAGTACTCAGAAGCTTCTGGAAGATTTCAGTGAAAACTAAGTGACCGAGTTACCACGTTAAGTGGACCAAAAATTCCTGGAACTGCAAAATCATCCTATCACATCTTTTTCCATGAGAGAGGGGATATGGTTGCCCGGACATGAAGAGGAATACATTAGCACTCTCTTTGTGTAATTTTCAAGTGTAAGGACATTGCTCTTTCTCTTTTTTATTGCTTTGTTGCTTGCTTCATTTCAAGGAACAATTGGACTTTCTTGGATGAGTCCGTAATTTAGATTCAGCTCCTCCTCAGACTCCATCAGGAGGGACACTCCCCAGCCATTGCAGCGGGTACGCTGGCAAATCCAGCGTTCACTGAAAGAATAAATTGGATTTCATTACACGGCACTGTAGTATAATGTGGGTGACTTCCTCCCATTGTTATGTTGGGTGGACGCTCAGACAGTTCTGATTTTTATTTCCTGGTAATTGCTTCCTCGTGGATTTAGCTTTTTTTTTTTTTTTTTTTTTTTAGTCCCAAACAGATGCTTCATCCGATCCCTTGTCATTCTTCAGTTTCCCTCGAAGCCTGACATGTTCCTTAATGAATCCACCGCATACTGAGCTGTGGCCAAGGAAAATCAAGAGGCCATTCCTCAAAATATCCGTGATTGAAAAGCCTGTTCTCATTTTGAACTTGTGTTTCACTTCTGTCCCACCTGACCTGGAGGGTCTCGCACGGGAGTGACGGGAGCACATTTGAACCGTGGCTACTGTTAAAACGTACTAATTCCAGTAACTTTACTTTGTTTACATTCCTGTGCTGCCGTGCCTTTGAAGCTGCTCCTTACTGGTCGGTGGTGGGGCCCTATGACTCCTATACATTTTAAGCCTACATTCCCCAGAGTTGGCCTGGGCTGCGGGGACCTGCACTTTGTCTTTTAAGCAGATAAAAAGAGAGGTCAGACAGAAGTAATTCCCCTACTCCTCGTATAAACAATTTAACTGCTGCAGCAACATACTTGCTTGGAATTACTCCCTCAGATTCAATTCCCTTTTCCTGTTCCACTTGTAAAAATGGTTAGTGTCCTCTATAAACTGCAGCTCACCAAGGTGCAGGGCTTGCTGTGCAGTTGTAGAATAAATGTTAATCTAATACAGGTTACTAGGTCAAATGCAATCACAGGCTTGTGGGAAAAGCTTAATACTGTTCTGCTTCTTCTAACACAGTAAACCTGGATATTATATGATAGGTTAAACACTAGTGAACCATAGCAGGAATTTTCTTGAAAGTAGGATTTAGTACAAAGGAAGCTACATTGAAATAGTGACCTAGGATTGACTTTGCTCTTCAGGAGAGCATTCTGAGATGCTGAAGTGCACTGTGAAAATGGACCCCTTAAAAATGTGATGTCCCAGAATTCCCTGGTCAGGGAATGAATGCCAGTGGGCACACTGTGACACATCTGAAAGTTGCATATGTTGTCAACTATGACTTCAATTCCTCCTCCTTCCCCAAAATTTCACGAGTGCAGACACACACACAAACACACACACACAAACATACACACAAACTTTCCTTATGAAAGTTAATATGGCATTGGATGGTCTGTTAGAATTTGGATTCCAACTTGAACATCAAGTAAACAGAGCATCAAGCATGCTGAGCAGATGTGGGCTGACTGCACTGAGAAGACTGCTGGTCTTCTTGGTGGTGGACTCCTCACTATTTTATGTGGATGTTAGTGCAGTTAAGTGTTCCCAGCATGTATTCCTGAGCAAATGCCAAAGCTAAGATGTACACATGCTAGCAGATGGATAATAAATTCTTAAGTAAATGAGTGTCAGATTTTAGGGGAGCTGTAAAGTCTGGTTCACGGGACCACTTGGGTTCTGTCCTGCACAGAGACAGGAGACCTGAGTATGGCCAACTTTTCAAAATCTCATGGGGTCTTCCGTGTGGGTGCTGTCAACTCTCATAATAACATCGCAATGGCAGTGCACTGTTCTTGCCTTTTACTGAGATCATATTCGACAAACAGTCATGGCAAGGGAAGGAGCCCTGAGATAGAAGCTAGAATCCACTGCTCCTCCTGAAAGCAGTTGAGAATGTGGCTTTCTGTCTTCTTTTGGCTCTTAACATAGTTCTTACCAGGCTCCAGGGATTTGTTTGACTTGTGAAAAATATATCTGTGCATTTACAGGTATGATGTGGCTCTTGAGTGATTAAGCTAGATCACTTGCATGTTGGCTGAGTTAGGGTGTGCAGGCATTTGACAAAAGACCTCTCTCTGCTTGGGTTTGTAATGAAATGAGGAAATTAATCAGGTGATGCATTCCCTGGTGGTTATGAAAGTCATCTCAGGTATGTGAGTGACCCTTAGGAAGACTGCATAAAAGAATAAGCACAGGATGAATGTAGTTTTCAGTGAAGTGCGTTTTTAAAATTCTATAAAAGAAATTCAGGTTTTTAGGAATCAGGTGTCAGCAGGAATCAAAGAGACCTTATGTGGTTATCTTTTGTGCCACGGCTCTGCAAGGCCATGATCTCTGGGCCAGCCCATCCCAATCACCTCCCCTGCGGCGCTCTGCCTTCCACGCTCCGAGCAGCTGGCTGGCCGCTCAGACTCTGAGAAGCTGGCTGGAGGGAGACGGCTGAAATGGACTCTCATTCAGACACTTTCCCTCCAGCCTGTGTTGCAGCTGGTTTTCTCAACAGAAATGTGGATCCTGAGGGCTCCCATTGATTGGGAAATGTCAAACACATAATACATAGATGACTTCATATGCTGCAGATCCGTTTTTTCTCTCTGTGCAGACTGAATGGTCAGGTTTCTCTGTCTCTTTAGAATTCCATTTTATCCAAGATTTTCTTTGAAAAGATGTAAAGAGGAAACGTATTTTCCATAGTCTTCTGTGCATTCAGTCAGCATAGAACGCTGGCAAGGGCTGTGCTGGTACCTGCTTTCTTCATGCGTTTGACCTACAAAGATTACACTGGGCACATAAGCAAGTGTTCTTGGAGACCAATCTAGCAAGATCTCAGGCAATGCCTCACTCCCAATGGTCGTGCCCAAGAATGGGATATCTTTCTAGAAAGCTGCTGACAAGGCTCAGAATGGAGCCTTGGGCTCAGGATAGACGTCTGTTCTGTGAATGCACATGGCGTTAGGAATCAAGTGCAGTTCCTAGCTGTGTGGCCTGGGACTACGCACTCTGTGCCTCAGTTTCTTCAGCTGAAAAATGGGAATGATATTACCGAGCTATCCATTCTGATTTTCCCCTTTACACCTTGATGATAGCCAGGAAACAGCCACTTGAGCATGCCGGCCTGTTTGCAGCACAGGTCGTCATCTTTCTTCTTTCCCCCAAGCTCCTATTTCACTCCATTTTCGATCTGGCTTGAGGCTCTTGGCTTTGTCTCATGTCTGGAGCTCTGTTCCCCCACTTTGAACTTCGTGTTATTGTCAGGTTATTGTCCAGCTGATGGAGAGCTTGGCCAGAGGTGAGGTCTAGGTGTCAGTGAAAATAGCTGTGAAAACCTGACATCAGCTGGTTGGCTTTGGTGGGGGATTCAGACATTGCCCCCAGGGTTGTTAGGAGTCTAGTGATAGACTCTGTATGTGAAATGCCTAAAATAGGCAAATGTTGGTTCTCATTCCCTTTCCTTTCCCAAGAAACACTGTCCATTCCCAGCTGAGACAATTAGGGACAATCTCTTAAAACCTCCTTGCCTGTGGAAAATGGAAAAATGACAGTCCACGGGGTTAAGGAAAGGGTCACTGAGATAACGTAGATTAGGAAGTCTAAGTGGTGTCATCTCACATGGAAAGAAACTGAAGGTTCACTCGGCCAATACCAGGGATGGGATTTGAGAATTAGAACCATCCAAATGGTAAAACGTATTTACCATCCGGGCCAACTTACTCAATAGGCACAGTAGGCATAGTGCCTAGGGCTGACTTATAAAGTGCTATGCTTCCAGGGTTCCATGAAAATATCTCAATTTCTTTAAAAATCAGAAGAAAAAAGTGAAATTTTAGGTTGAAGAGAATATTTTAATGTATAATATTAACACATTCATGTTTATACCAATGCAGTTATAAAATATAATTATATATGTATATGTACAGGTTGAGTATCCTTTATCTGAAATGTCTGGGACCAGAATTGTTTCAGATTTGGGGTTTTTTCAGATTTTGGAATATTTGCTTTATATACTTACTGGTTGAGCATCTCAAATCCAAAAATTTGAAATCTGAAATGCTCCAATGAGCATTTCTTTTGAGTGTCCGGTTGGCACTCAAGACGTTTCAGATTTTGGAACTTTTTGGATTTTGAGCTTTTAAATTTGGGATGCTCAAACTGTGTGTGCGTGTGTATAAATACATGCATGTATGTGTGTGCATACATGTGTTGTGTACATATATGGAAGGGGCCACAAAAGAGAAAGTGTTCAATGGCCAGTGAAAATCATACATGGCCCTGTTTGCCATGACTTCATGACCACTGTCTTGAAAATCCTAATTACCACAAATAGACATATCACCATTCTAACAGAAGTTCCTCTCTTCCTTCATTTACTACCAGCAAATTCCCTACAGGTGAGCAGAATCACGTAAAGAGGGTGACTTCCAAGCAAGGGGAACTTGCTACGGTCACCAAAACTAAAATGTGCTTCTTCTCCACAGCCCGGAGGCAGTTGTGGGTAAGATGACCCAGCCTTCCCACGGAGAGAAGTCTTTTAGATATTTCCATTTATGCTTACTCATGACCAGAGAACTGATGTGGAACTTATTTGTCACCAAGTCAAAAAGGTTCTAGGATTGGGTAAAATATCAGAAATTTTTTTAAATGTAAAGCTACATTGGTATTCCTAGATTCACCATGCATTGACCCCTTGGCCCCACGGGTCCCTGAGTACAAGGACTGCAAATGTATTTAGCCCCATCAAATACGAAGACAGAAAACCAGATGCTCTTTCACCAAAACTATTTCCCCGAGTGTCAGAATCAAAACAGGCCTCACTCTCAGGGAGTCAGAATATTCTCTCCAAACCTTCAAATTATTGCAAATTAGCTTCAAATGTCTGTCCTTACCTTTCTGCCTCGTTTTAAGTCCTCTGGAGAGGCGATTTTCCCCCAGTTACAGCCGATCTGTAAATGAAGGATAGCTACTGTGTGTAAAGTCATTCCCACTAAGCAATATGGGCTCTAATTTCATCACAACATTATGAAACTGATCAGTTTCTTTGTATAAAATCTTAAAAGGGCTCCATGGACTCTTTAAGCCAAAAAAGGGCTTTTGAAAGCAGTTCAGGAAATTGCCATCATGGAAGCGATTTCCACATGTGTCTCTCAATATTACAATCTCCCCCTTTAGGTGCTGATCTTTTCTAGGCTGTAATAAGAAATGAAAGAACAGCTTATTTTCCTTTTAAAAGTAGGCACAATTAAAAACAAAAGTCCCCAAGAATCGTGTATGTGCAGACCATTCGTTTTCTTTCCTTGGCCTTCAGGCCTGATCTGTATTCTCAATTTGCTGTGAGTATTCCGTTCCATCTAGGTCAGGACGAATTACGTGTGTGTAACTGAAGCAGAGTGTGGATTTTAAGCAGAGCATGTGATCCTAAGAATGCAGAAAGATGGTATAAATTTGCATCTTCTTAAGAGAAACCTTCTCTAAAAACACTGAAAACATTTTAATTCAAGAAAATAAAAAGGGAAGGGGATGGAAATGCCACCTAAAGACTTTACAAAACCTTTTCTTTGAATCTGAGAAAAGAATTGCAAAATCATATGTCCAGTTGTCAAATATTTTGGGGGCAGATTTTTGGAATTGTAGTACACATCAAAACAGAAGGTTTATATCATTGTGCTCTGGAGGCCAGAGTAACAGCTTCTGTTCTCGTGGAATGAGCCATGGCCTTCTTCCCGAAGACCTTTTAAGAGTGGGATTTGAAGTTACCTGTGGGGCAAAGAGACCAGTGTTCCAGGAGAGCCCATGCAATTAATGAGGACACAAAGCACATATTCTCCAGGGCATCCGAGCCCTTCGATGCCATGCCATGAAGCAGAATCTTGGGCTCTTTCCAGCAGGGTCACCATTTATTTACTGGAAATTAACATGTGGCTCATTTTGTGGCATTTCTTAAGATTCTGTTTTTGAATTTATGTGAGCTTTGGACTTTGTCTTTTTCCTTCTTCTTTCAGTTTGCCACTGGGCCATTTAACCCACAGTGGAGTCAGACTTCTGGGTACAAGTGTCCTGTTGATTCATGCTCAAGCTTTTGTCCCCAACTCAGCGTTCATGTGTAGAAGCCATAGGGCAACATATGGGAATAGGAAAACTGTCCTTAAAACTCTTCTGGCGAGTTATCTGGGAAGGCCAGGGGCATTGTTTAAAGAGGGCATTTATTCCTGAGGTTGGTCCAAAGGATTCAAGTTATATAGTTCAACTTCAAAAATATTTTTAGTGTCCCTTGTGTGTCAGTCTCTAAGATAGGTGTTGTAAGGGGTAGAAAGATGAAGAAGATATGGTTCTATCCCTCAAGGACTTCACAATCAGGCAAGCATGACAGAAGAGTATAGAATGAACCCAGATGTCATGAGATGCTCACTAGTCTGACATATGGACAATGGAACCCTGCAGGAGGAGTGTGGGTGTGAGTGGGGAATAGGAATTGGACTTTGAAGCATAAGAATAGTTTCACCAGGAAGAGAAAGTAGGGGGTGAGGCCATTTGGGACAGAAAGAACAGCAACAAAAAAAGCATGGAAGAGCAAAGCAGTGCTGTGTGTGTTTGTATGCTCATGTGTGGGTGATGGGGTGGGGGTAGAAGTGTAAAATAGCATCAGTCTTGAGTGCTAGATGCTGCTGGAGATACAAAGAAAAATAAGGTTCAAGCACCTCCCGATTCAAAAGATACAATACGGAAGACAGGCATGTGCATAAATAACTTTAATATGAAGCAGACTGTGAGAGATGCTGCACGAGTCATACGACATACTGTGGGTGTGTCTCAGAGAGATACTTAGGGAGTAGGCATTAATAGGACTTGACATGATTAGAGCCAGGGAGTAAGACAGTTGGAAAAGTCAAAGATGAATTTTGCATTTCAAAGACAGTACCTTTGCATGATGGAATCATAGCCACAACACATTTTGCCCCCTCTTCAGATAAAATTTTATAATATTTTTCTCTGATTCAAGACAAGCACCTATTAGGGTTTTATTCACACTTCAGTGTAATGATTTATCTGGTGTTCTTATAAATGCATATAAAAACAAAATTGGACTAAAATGGAAGCCAGTCAACTCTTGTACTGGCCTCAAACCCTATCTGCAAATAGGCACTTTCTAAAATAAGCACTGTGCAACATACATGAAGGGTAAATATATTTTCAAGAAAATGAAAGCGGTTGCATGGAAGTTGTGAATTTAAAATCTAGAGGAGTTATCTCCATGAAGTCCTACTATCTGGGAAAGTCTCATAATTTTTTTTTTCTTCCAGTTGCTATTGGAGTGGCTGAAGAGAAAAAGTTTAGTGGGCTTGAGATGTGAAAAGGAATGATCCGCGTGTCAGGTTGGGATATGTCACCGCCATAAAGGATGGGGGAGCTGGAAAATGTTTACGATAAGCATATTGGCTGGAGAAAAATGGGAGGGTTGAGTTAGAGACAGATGGCTAAGGGCTATCATTTACTGATTACTTACTAGCTTGGCAGTGTAACTCTAAGCACATTATAGCTCCTAACTCATTTAAAGTTCATACCAATCTTATGAAGTAGTCTTATTATTATATTCATTTTATAGATGACTACGCGGAGACACTAAGCTTGAATAACTTGCTAGTATACACAGTTTATACGTGGGTGGTACCCAGAGGCTGTGTACTTATTCTCTTTACCAAAATTAGTCTCAATAAGAGAAGGTGAAAGAAGAGAGGTTATTTGACTTTGGGGTGTTTCCTTTATAAAATAATATTTTGTTTAGATTTGAGGAAAAGGAATTTGTAAGACCTTATTATATTCTCTAAGGAAAAAAGATGAGACCACAGAATCATATAATTTCAGAATTTTAAAGTACAAGGGTCTGTTTCTCACTCATACTAATTTCTCATTTCATGGATGAGGAAAGGGAGACAGAAGGTCCATTAAAATCATCAGATACTTGCTGGAAGTTCATGATGTATACAGTATACCACACGGTGCCTGTGCCTAGGTGGGCAAAGTGACTTCTCACCAGGTTGCTGACATAACCACATTGTGGGGAAGGATCATGGAACAAAAATCAGGCACATGTGGCTCCAACTCTGTTGGGAACCTTATAACACAAGGGAGAAGGCCTACTTGACTTTCTAGAGAAGCAAAGCACAAGTTCAGTGGATTTCTGACCCAACTTTCAAATGAAGTTCACACTTCCCCTAAGGTGCTTTGGTTGGCTGTTCAGTCTCAGCCACTCGTACACCAGAAATAAAATTCCTTTCTTTTTTTATTAACTTACTTCTAATAAACTCTCTTTGTACAATATAGGATTGTGTTGGCTGGCAACTTGCTGTTCTGATCAAATCCAATACACATTTGAGTTCATTTGATAGTTAGTTGAAGTCCTTATTATGGTCTGCCTGAAAGTGCGAGGCAAGTTTGCACGGTGGTGAGGGATCAGGCAGATAATCTTGAGCTGGCTTCAAGTTCAAACTCCACAATGACTTGCAAATTGTGTAACCTTGGGCAAGATTCTTTACCTCCATAAGTCTCAGTTTTCCCATGTGTAAAATGAGCGAAATCATAATCCCTGCATGGTAGGATTTTTGGGAGGATTAAATGAGCCGATGCAGATAAAGGGCTTAGCCTAGCTCATAACAAGAATTCAATATATCTTAGCTAATTATAAAAAGCAAAATAAATTCATTATAAAACTTGTATTGTGCAAACTTACTATTTTTGAAAATGTAAATTACAGCAAGATATATGATTCAAGAGTTATGGAGATTTTATTGCAAATAGCAAATCTTTTATTCAAAACTGGCTTTCCAAACTCAGTTCCTCCCAGCAGGGTTAAAACACAATGGGTCAATAATTGATAAAAAGTGTGCATGTTTATAAAAACCTTTATGGAGATTACTTTGTTGCTCAAAATCAGTCATGTGGAGACGCCTGTGAAAAAAATTTCTTTTCCGAATTTAGAGATTAGAAATAATTTTTCCTACATCTGAGGCTTTCTTACCTTGGGGAAGAAAGACATTTCGCTTACAATCTTTTTCCGTTTTGCTTTGAGTCAATAACCTTAGCGCTAAGTTTTGTGTTAAGCTGTAGAAATTTGTGTTAGCATAGATCCACTTTTTATTTTTCTTTTTGCCTTTTTACTCATGTTAATGATTTTTTATTTTTATCATATTTGTGTTTTATATTTTAAGCTTTCTCAAAACCTTTTTGTAAATCAGAGGAGAGAAATGTAAGTAACTATGAAATAATGTCATATCCATGGTTTTTCTTACAAATATACTTTATGTTCAGTTCTCTACACCTTACTTGAAATACCTTTTACTTTACCAAAAATCCAACGAAAATGGCAAAGCTGATTTTTGTGTAAACACCCATTTTATAGTTTAAAAGAACAGAATGCGGGAGTCTCACTCTCACAGGCCATTTAGTTGAAATGGGGAAGGAAGAACTTACAGGGACTATTGGTCTAGTCCGTTAGGTGGGCTGACCAGGTGGGAACATAACTTGCTATGAGCCAAAACAGTTAATAATCATAAACCAAACCAAACAAATCAAAAAAGCAGCTAACATGTATAGAATATTTTACAAACTATCCTTATATGAGGTCTGTCTGGAAAGTATCCAGCCATATAATCTGAAAAATAGAGACATTTATTGAAGAAGGTAAAAGATACAAGAAACATTGTACCTAGGACAATGATGTCTCAGTCCTCCTCAAAGTAGACACCTTGGGACCTCACACAGTTTTCCCAGCATCTCTTAACCTAACCCAGACACGTTCAACATTCTCAGGTGTTCTGCTCGTTGTGGGCCTTCCGCAACATGGGTCACTTTCAACAGATTGTGGACCATCTCTGAAGCGTTTGTGCCACACTTTTATTTGCGCTGCACTCATTGCATCGTCCCCAAGATCCTTCTGAATCATCCAAATAGTTTCTGCAGAGGAATGTTCAAGCTTAACACAAACTGTGATGCAGGTTTGTTGCTCTACTCGCCCAGTCATTTTGAATGTGACGGCCACACAGTACACGTGCCCCCTCAGCGGGGTCTAGTGCCCCACTGACTAGTACACTGCAGGCGTCATTGTTTGTGCATGCGCATCCCAGTCCACTCGCCTTGGCTGTCATGCAAACCGTTTTCGTTACATTAACGATGGCTGGATACTTTCTGGACAGACCTCATACCCCCTGGCTAATTATTTCTCACATCAGTCCTGCAAAGTAGGAAGCATTATTTTCAGCTCCATTGTATTATAGATGAGAAAACGGAGGCTCAGATAACGGTAGGAGCCAAGCTGGCAGTCTCACGAGAAGTAACTGCCCTAGCCAGGATTTAAAGTCAGATCTTAATTTAAAATCCCAGGTCCTGCCCATTATTCCAGGCCGTCTCCCCAAAACCTAACCTCAGGAGTGCAACAGGAGAGGTTCTTCTTTAACCTCTGGCTCTGCATCCAAAGGTCGGCTTGAGAGAGGAACACAGTCAAGAGCAAAGGGCTTCTAAGCAAGAAGAATTGTCTTTCAGGTACATTCTACTTGGAGGTGTTTCTTTTTCTCTGCTAAAACTAAAGTGATCCTTAAAATGAATCTCCTCATTGTTGGAGAAGGTGTTGGGCAGAAGAAATTTTTGCAAAAGTAGTTAGGAAAGTCCACGCGGGTTGGAAGAGGGTCACAGTTTCTGAAATCACTGCGCCTGCATAGATCAATGAGGAAATGGATGCCTAGAGCCTAGCTAGAGCCACAGTCAGTGCATTTGCTACAAGGCAAAGAGTGACTTTTGATAAATGTTAAATGTCTGGACTGAGGGCCTTTGGTATTAGGCTAAAACAAAAAAAGTGACCAGTCTGAGTTAGATTGGTTTAGTTCTTCCCAACTCTTCCGGTTGTGGTTGTAAGACCCTGAGTTATAATGCTGTCAGGTATTGCTTTGGAAAAGTTTCTGACCTGGGTGGACCCAACCCCCATATCCCTTCACCACTCTGGTTCCTGAAGTGCACAGACTTAGACCAGCAGAACTCCGGACAGATCTGGGCCTGCTTCTTGAATGTGCCACTCTTTACCAACGAGAAGGCAATATTTTCCTAGAGACATCATTTGAAGATGGTTTGATACGTTTTCTTCCAGAGAATGTATTTCCTTTAAGTAGCTTTTCCTGAATAAAAATGAGTGTCTCTGGGCTTTCCCTCATAACAACTCCTCCATTTTTCAGGATTTAAATTTCTAAGCTCTCATTTGAAAGTCAGTCTCATTTTCCAAATAAGCTAGCAGGAGTTTCAATGGGCAATGTTAGTCTGAATGATATTGCCTCTCCAGAAAACTTAACGTTTTTGTTTTGTTTGCTCTGGGCACACCCCTCACAAAACCCCATTCTTTCTTTTTAGCTTATGAGAGAACAAAGTCCTATGAGGAGTCACGAAAACACCTGAACCATTCTTTTTCTATTTCCAGAAATAGTTTATGGGGCCACTGAAAGATGTTGATGTTATCTTTTTAATATTCTGAGGAATAATCCTATTAAACAAAAAACAAGGGAAACTGTTATGCCCACAAGGAGGAATTACCCAGCGCCGACTGGCAGGGGTCGGGTTACTCTGCAGAGCCCTAGCTGTGCGCTGTTTCTATCGCTCCATCAAGGGCTTGGTGAATGAGCAATAATTTGTGGATTCTGCTCATCTCTCTTTGCGAACTTTGTTCTGTGGAATTAGATACAACTTTGACAAATTAGAAAAGGCTCCCCCGTGCCCCACTGTCCCCAGGGCAGCACAGTCCACTGATTGTGTGCTGGCCTTCTGAAGTCCAGCCGTGGCAGGCCGTCAGCGGCAGCCTGTCCACCAGAGTACGCTTTTTAATAAGCAAATCTGTCAGCGCCAGGTTCTTCGGATCTTCCGACCTCTCCTTAATCCTCAGGACACGCTGACTTTCTTCTCTGTTTCGCTTATGGCAAAAGGCCCTGAGCTGGAAAAGAAACATCTTCTTTGTTTATAGAGTATGGGCAACAAAATTAACCTTTGAGATTAACTGTAAATGAATGAGGATTGTGTTTTATCTTTGCCTAGGACAAGGGGCAGGGATTAACACTTGCATAAGGGAGTGAGTGTGTACACACGTGTGCACGCGTGTGCACCACAGGTACAGCCCCTCATCATAACCCGATATAGCTTTCTGCTCTTGTTATTTTCTCTTCTTTATTCACACATGGTTTTATTTCTGGGATAGATAGAGCTAATGAAGGATATTCCATTTTTTTCTATTCTTCAATTTCATTTCCACTATTAGAGAAAGGAGGGAGGGATACAAAACATTAACATATTAATAATCATGCCCAATAAGCCTAAAGATAAAAACTTGTCTTTGACTAAAAACATAGGATCATCCTTTCCCAATGGAATTCTTTGGCCCAGCAGAAGTACACAGTATCTTAGTATAGAGCAAGGACCATGAATGATACCATAAAGAATCATGTTTAGTGGAAAGTGCCTTTTCATTGGTTTACACAGCAACACATTCGTGTTTGATAGTGTTAGATGGAAGGGCTGTGGTTCTGCGTGTCTTGTGGGTAAAGCACCCAATCCTGTGTTTTGTTTTTGTTTTTGTTTTTGTGAACATAAACTATTTAATAAGACAAATAACCAAGAGATTTTGTTCATATTTATTTCTAACTGGTTATGTTCAAACTGCAGTTTGACTCGATTCGATATGCTTAAAAAGTTTTTTTAAAGTAAAGTTGACATAGACAACAAAAAGTTTGCTCATAGGCAAAATTTGGACTGGAGAGAGAATGGAAGCCAGCTCTCTGAGTATAGATGCGATTCTTGGTCTCCGAAAACTCCTGAAGGGTAGGGCAAGATGAGGTCGAGATTAGATTATTTCTGACCCACGGAAAGTCCAGAAATGGACTTCAGACATCACTATTTGCTGTTGAGAGCAGAGGAACCATCCATTCTGCTGTGTGCTCTTCATTTTTCCTGGGGTCTTCACCTCCTAAATACACTTCAATGATGACAAAGTGTCACCACCGCTATGGTGACCAGATTCGGGAACCCTACTTAAGTGTTCCTATCCAAGTTGCTGAAATGTGTCTGGGACTTGGGGCAGTGACTCATCCTGAATGTAATCACTTCTTGAAGCCAGTGCTTCTATTCGAAGCATATTCCTACTCCAGTTTCTTCATATTTGGTTGGATTCTGTGTGGAATTTGACCACTTTTATAATTCTGTTACCTTTCATCAAACAGGATCATTTTCTACTGCTTTTAGTTTTTCTCTCTCCCTCTCTCTCTCTCTCTCCCTTTTTCTCTCCCTCTCCTTTCTCTTTCTTTAATAAAGCAGAACAAAATAAAGCAATATGCCAGCACAGAGTTTTATTTTTCACTCAACAGTGGCAATGACGGTAACAATTACACAGAAGAGAAAAGGGACTTTGCTGTAGGTGCAAGATTGGGGTTACGCAAAATAAAGAAATAACCAGCTCAGTGCCCGTGAGCCCATGGCAGAACTATCGGAGTTCAGGGGAGTGAAAAGAGAATGTGTGCTGGGGTCCCCTGTTGCCCCATTATCATCGTTTTGGGCCAGGTACTTAAAGTGTGCTGCATTGATTTTGGCTGAGGAAAGTGCTTAGAGGAAGCAGTTTTTTAAGTTCATTTGCTATCTCTGGGAGATAATAAAGATCTTTATTTACAAATAATGCACTTTCTGTGAAGTGTCTTTGTGTGGGCATTGCATACCCCAGCAAAATGATACGTTCTTTCTTTTGCCTTGCGAGAAGAGCAAAAGTTACTTTTCAGAAAACCTGGTTTGAATCCAGATCTTTGACTCTCTGGGTGTGTGACAGTGTTCAAGTCATTTAACCTCTCTGGGTCTCAATAGTCTCAATTCCAGAGTGGAGTTATTAGATCATTAAATATGAAATGTGTTATTTCGAATCAAAAATATTTGAAACTCGGACTTAGGGAGGGAGGTGGGGGCAAGGGCAACATATGTAACAGAAACATCTGTACCCCAATAATATGCTGAAATAAATAAAAAAAATTTATGTAAAAAAAAGTGTAATTTACTATAGCTCAAACAAGAAGCAAGTACAATTAATCTAAGTATGCACTTAAACTATCGACACAGTTTTGCCATCTTGATGGTAGCTTGCTTATGCCTCCTCAGACAAGAAGCGTGGAGAGCAAGTGGTGATGAAATCTCGAAAGGCATTTCCACAGCTTGTTGAGAATTGAATATTTTTCCTTGCAAGAAGTGATCCAAAGCCTGGAATAAGATGGTAGTCAGTTGGTGCAAGGTCTGGTGAATATGGTGGATGATAGTTTCCAAGTCCAGTCCAGCTTTGTTTGTGCAACATGTGGTCTTGCAAGAGGACTGACCCATCTTAGCTGCTTTATAGCAGGCACCCTCATCATTTCATTCAATTGGTTGCAGTAGACATCTGCTGTAATAGATTGACCAGGTTTCATAAAGCCGTAGTGGATAATACCAATACTTTATGTCGTGACAGCAAAGAAAGTCAAGCTTCAAGACGATTTCTCTTCTGATGCTCATTTAATTCATGTGGAACTCATCTATCCTGCTTCTTTACCTGGCCCATTTGTTTCAAATGGTCCAATATTGTTGAAATAGTAAGGTCAAACCTTGCTGCTAATTCAAACATAGATTGACATGAATTTGTTTCTACTATAGCTTTCAGCTCATCATTATCCACCTTGGTCTCATCACCCATGTGGCTCATTTTTAAGATTAAAATCCCCAGAATGGAACTTCTCAAACTATCAGTGTACTGTGTATTCATTAGCCACATCCTTTCCAAACACTTTGTTGATATTTCAAGTTGTCCATGCAGCATTAGTTCCAAGATAGAACTCATTCGAAAATAACATCAATTTTGACTTATTCATGGTGTCACAAAAATTGCTTTAAAAAAATTTGAAAGATAATCGCAAGCCAAGCCACATGTTTGAAAGACTGAGGATGTTCCTTCACAATAAAAATAAAACAAGAGGTGTCAAAGTGAAATGTCAGAGATACCAACTCTCAAACTTAGTACTTAAGGAAATCAGACATTTCATACTTAATAACTTAATAATAATACCTATTTTAGCACTCTTGAAGAATTTCTATAAGGATTAATGAGGACCCAGGAGATTAAAGGGCTCCATTTGACTACCTGGCTACCTTGTGTCTATCCTTCAAAATGCAGCCATGTGTCACCTCCACAGGGAAGCCCTCCTGGCCCATTGGAAGGCTGGGTGGCTCCCTGTCTACCTCAGTGAGAGCACTTGCTACACCACATGTAACCCTGGGGTTATTTGGCTATACCAACACTTGCCTGGAAGCTTCTTGAGTGTAGGAATAACAATGCTCATCCTGTATCTAAGACAACTTCAAAATGATGGACAAATTTAACTCTATCATAAATAGGGGTGCTCAAAAGGATACTAGATTTGCTAATGTCTACATATCAATGGCAATGTACTTCAAAATAAATGTTTAGATTTTTAAATCAATTTTCACACGCTCTTAAAACAGAGTTCCTTAAAAATCCATGAAATCTAAAGAAACTAAAAATAAAAGGGCTTTGTTAGAAAAAAAAAATTTTGGATTGCCATTTTCCTCCCCAAATTTCTCATATGAAATTAGTGAGAGGGTTTAACAGTAATGACTGCGTGCTGGGGTGAAAGTGAAAGCTTTGTTAAAGTACTGAATTGTATAATCACACTGGTTGCTCCCAATACTCCTGTGTGGCCTGCAAAGCAATGCATTTTTTTATCTGTATAAGGAGAAGTCAACAATGTATGAAGTGGCTCTTGTTGGTGTGTCAGCCTGACAGGCAAAAGAACAATGGAAGATATATTTTGGATTTTTCAGAAGTGAGGGCAAATCGGTAAAACTCAATTGATTTCTCTCCACACACATGACCACTTTGATAACACTCATTTGAGGAAAAGATGGCACCGTTTTTCCATCTCATATGTTCCGTCTTCCTTCCCCTCACATCCGGCATTTTGCAATGAAATTTCCAACAGATATGGGCTGTTCAGCAGTCACTAGCAATACATTGATTAATTATGTGTGCCAGACTTTCAGTGTACAATTAAGCTAAACAAAACTGCATTAAAGTAATATGAATAATTTGAATTCAAGCCACAAAAACAAGGAAACCGAGTGAAAGCAGAGTCTCTGACCTCACTCACTTTAGCATATTGTAGGAGATGAAAGTGTAATCAGAGTTATAAATCATACAGCTACCATAATATGATGATGCAGAAAGGAAGTCGTTGTGACCTTTGATTTGGAGGAGTTTCAAAGGTAGAAATTAAAGTGAACAGTTTGTTCTTTCAGTACAAACAAAATTCTTCAACTAGGAAATATAATGGACAAAAATACCCTTTTGTACATAGAGGGTAATGCCTATTTTTATTCTTATTCTTAAAAGCTGTTTATTCTTATGCTTAAAAGTTGTTTATAGTGCCGTATCTTCAATACGATTTAGATACGGCACACTTGCGTTGTCTCAAAACTATTTCTTTTTTTTTTTCTTTTTTTTTTTTTATTATCCCAAGGTATTGTGAGGGTACAAACATTTTAGTTACACTTTATGTCTTTGTCTCACCCATATGCAGGTTAAAGGCGTGCCCTTCCCTCCCTTTAGTGCTCCCCGTGTCCTTTAGTTGTAGAATTTCCCCCCCATCCCCCTAATCCCTGGAGAGTATTTCTGCCATGTGATCACCCTAGTGTTGATCAGTTAGTACCAATTTGATGGCGAGTACAAATGGATCCCTTTCTTCTGCTGCTGAGGTGCCTCACTTTGGATGATGGGCCTAAGTTTAGTCCAGGAAAGACCCTTTCAGACATCGGCCTAGGCAAGGAATTCTTGAAGAAGAACCCCAAAGCAATCGCCGCAGCAACAAAAATAAATAAGTGGGATCTAATCGAATTAAAAAGCTTCTGCACTGCCAAGGAAACTATCATTAGAGTGAATAGACAGCCCACAGAATGGGAAAAAATATTTGCTCTCTACACATCTGATAAAGGGCTGATAACCAGAATCTATATAGAACTCAAAAAAATCAACAAGAAAAAATCAAATAACCCCATCAACAAATGGGCAAAGGAAATGAACAGAAACTTTTCAAAAGAAGACAGAATAATGGCCAGCAAACATATAAAAAAATGCTCAACATCTCTAATTATTA